>NDGN011546174.1:0-22767 GCA_002564285.1 Tympanoctomys barrerae | reverse complement strand
ATATGGAAAAAAAGTATGTGTATAACCCAAAAAAAGTAAAAAAGAAAACAACAACAACACAACACAAAACTCAAACAACATCAACCAAACAAACAAGTTAAAAAAAAAAAAACAACAAAAAACAGAGAGCGAAAGACAGGGAGAGCCCAGTCTCTGCCACTCACTAAATCTACCGGGTTCTGGCCTTGGGCATCCCAGTTGGGAATGGTGAGAAACACACCTTTGTTATGCAAGGCCTCCTGCTTTTGTTACAGCATCCTGAACAAGCTGAGATACATAAAGTTATTCCAAAAATGCAGTGAAATGTGAAAACAGAATTGGTACAAGCTAATGCCCTTTGTGACATGTTAGGCATCATTTTTACAATCAAATAACCATCAGATCTTTGCTTAAGAAGCACATTGATAGTTAGGATCGATATACAGCTACTTTCACTTAAGTCAACGAGAAGAAAGATTTGTCCTAATAGTGCTTAGACGGGATATCCTGTCTGCATCTTGTACTATGGATAACCACTAAGATAACAATGCACAATGTATTAATTATTGAAACTGTCCTATTAGTTTCGAAACTGTATGATTGCTATTTGTTTCTCAATAAAATATAAAGAAATAAAGAAATGAAAAAATAAAATTTCTGTCAACAACATGCAAGCCCTGACAAAGGTGAAGAGCACGTGCCACATAAGCCTATCTGGGGCCTACTCGCTGGGCACGGGACTGGGCCACAGCCACACGGCGCCCCTTGGCTCGTGGTGAGAAGCGTGCGCAGGGCTGGTACACCTCCTGCCGGGCTGCGTGCCTGCGCCGGCACGAGGGCGTGTGGACCGCCCTCTGCTTCTGCACAGCTCTCAGTGAGGACAGCGAGAGGACACGTGCTCTCCAGGGGGCAGGGACTGCGGTGCGCACCCATCAAACCATGGGCTTACGGTCCTGCCTTCCCCGTGACGCTTCCCCTAACTGGAAGGAGAACTCTCCTGCTGCTCGGCACAGTGCTTTATGAAATAACCCTCGATCTCTACAAAGGCCTGCACTGTCTAGGGGGTGCATCGCCCGCTCCTCTGCAGTGACTGTGACACTCCCCCGAGTGGCAGCGCTGTGGAAGAGAAACCGCAGGCTGAGCAAGAAGATGTGGCAGTGTAGATTTTTCTGTTTTCCAATCTACTGGAGGTAAACTTGTTTCATAAAATATATTTGTAAAGCCCCACGCTACTGACGCTGGCTTCAGCCTCCATGCAGGAACTGTCAATTCTGCCTGACCTCAGCATTTTGCAGTCGCCACACCCGTGGACAGATGTGGCGAGTGCAGGGCAGCCAGCTGGACACCCCTCCGGGGGCTGTCCCCACTGGGGCACGGGGAAGGGTCCCCCTGGACAGTGTCCTGGGTACAACACCAGCAGCTGCTCCCAGTGAAGCTGTTCTGAACTGTAGCTCAAGGCCTGCGGGACTCCTAAGCAGAGTCAGGCAGGAAAGCGCAAGACACAGAGGAGCGGGCAGGCGCGCTGCACACGCACTCTCACGTGTTGGCCTGTTTGTCTCTCCTCCTTCTGGGGAAATAAAGGCAGGCAGTGGCTCCGAGGGGGGCGTCCCGCACTCACCTGAGGCCGGCTATGTGTGGAGGTGCCGGCTGCTGCTGGAAGTGCTCGGGCCACGGCTGATGCAGGCAGAAGGCCGGCGAGGGCTGCAGGCAGCACGGGGCCGGGTACGCAGGCGAGCGGCTCGCACACAGAGCCGCGGAGTACTCCGAGCAACATGAGGTGAGCGTGGAGGGCACCGCGAGGCTGGTCTCCGGGTGGCTGCTGGGCAGGTGATGGTATGGGCAGGGCAGGCAGCGCTGGGCGAGCGGCTGGGGCACCCTCTGGCTGTCCAGCGGCAGGAAGGATGACTTCACCACGCCGTTGCGGTGCAGGCAGCCGTTGCTGGCACGCGCTTTGGCTTTCACAGCATCGGGGGGCCCAGGCTGCGCGGCAGAGGCGGCACCCTCTCGAGGCGCGGGGGCGCTGGGGTTGGAGGCCCCAGGTGCGAGGCTGCCATTGCTCAGAAACGCGAAGTCGGGGCTCCCGGGGCTCAGAGACATGCTCTGGCTTCTGTAGCCTAGGACAGAGGACAACATGAGGTCACCAAGCTGCAGGCTGATGGGAGACGTCAGAGAGACAGTGTGGCAGCCACCAAGCCACATAGGACTTTCCTCCAGTGAGTGCCACCACAGAGCAGAATCAGAAGGGAGAGGGAGAGGCGCCAACACCACCACCTCATTGGCACCCCACGCCTGGGGACTCTTGATTCAGGGGCAACTGCCAGAGTGAAGGGCCACGCAGGGCACCCGGCTGGGCAAGCTGAATCATGTGCGCCATCTTACAAATCCTTTATCTATCACAGGGCATCCTGGCACACGCCTATAATCCCAGCACTCAGGAGACAGAGGCAGGAGGATAACTGTAAATTCAAAGCCAGCCTAAACTACATTAGCAAGACTCTATCTCAAAACAAAAGAAAAAAAGAATGCTTTATAACTTATGAAAATCTCAAAAACATAAGATTTTGACTCTAAGGGGCTGAAGAGATAGTTCAGCGGCATAAGCACTTGCTTGCCCAACAAGTGCAAGGTCATGAGTTTGATTCCCAGTACCAAAAAAAAAAAAAAGATTTTGTCTCTAAATCACTCAAGAACCATACATAACAAGAGAACATAAATAAATAAATAGAATAACAACTGGTTACCTAAGAATTGTTGTAAGCAAAATAAGTTAACTTTTATTCTCTAAATCAATTAACACTAAACACTAATGAACATGCTCCAGAAGATGTCTGCACATTTATCACCTCGCCTTTTATGTCACGTGTGTCAGGCACAGAGCTTGCCCATGGGCAAAACAACAGAAGGGTGAGATTTGAATCAGGGAAGGTTTTCTTCCTGACATTTCCCTCCCCAGGAGGGATGCAGATGTTCAACAAATAGGAAGCCCTTACACACTTGAATGACCTGAATCAGGTTTGTCCAGTGAAACCTACAAGAATCCGGATGCTCATCTCCCTCCCGCCAGGCACCTCTGAGCAACCCGCTCACAGGAATCTCCACGTTCACGGGAAGAGAAACGGTCCCCAGGCACTACGCTCCACTTCACCTGCACACGAAGGCCCGTGAGGGGGAAGCGCCCTGTGCTTGGCTCACTGACCTGCGAGCAACCTCAGGAGGATGCTTGGTGCCTCTGCTCGGGACGTGGGAGCCGAGCAGAGCTCCCCTCCTCCGGGTCCCAGCGCCCCACAAGGACCCGGCTCCCCAGAGCCTCAGCTGTGCAGGAGGGAGGGCACCTGGTGCAGAGCACAGGGAGCGTGTGAGTGCCAGGTCCACCCTGCTTCCGGGAGGCTCGTCCGTAGGGTGTGGGGTCAGCACCATTACTCACCCCAGATAAAGCACCTCCAACACACCCCAGGTTGAACAAACCTCTGATAAGAAGAGGTGGGAAAGTGCACATACACATTCAGACTTCTCCACAGGCTGGACAGTGGTGGATGTCCACAGTCCCCACCACTTGGGAGGCTGAGGCAGGAGGGACTCTTGAACCCACGAGTTTAAGACTAGCTGGGCAACAGAGCGAGACTTCTGTCTTAAAAACAAGGAAAAAAAATTCCATTTATAAGTTGTTTATTAGAAAGGAAGAATACTTAAAAATCTCAAAACACACGTGAGGTAAGTAGACATCACCTATCTCGTCAGTCCTGCCGTCACTAAACCAAGCTCCCGGCCCCAGGCCTCCCTCCAAGGCCACGGAGAGGGGCCTGGACTGCTTGGGGAAGTCCCCTGGGATGCAGCGTGCCCCAGCACACCCACAGAAGCCAGAGGGAACAGGGCTTCAGACGCGAGTGGCGCCCGGTCGCCAGCCCAGGGATGCGAGCCTGAGGCTGAGGGCCACGCAACCGCTGGAGGCTCCAGCAGGTCGCCGCTCTGCAGGGCTCATGGCTTTCTTCCATGCCTGCCTTTCTAATCAAGTGTGCTGACCCTTAGGCGAAGCACGCCTCTTTCCTTGTGACCAGGACCTCACTGCGCATCGCTCTGTCGTTCTTCAGAGCTAAACAGACCTCTGTCGGTCAGCTGAGCAACTTAATCCTGTTTGTAACGTTTTCTTTCCAACCTTGGGAAAATGTAGCTGAACTCCCAAATCGCTGACTTACACATGCACTTCTGGAACGTAACCTGTTTTGTAACTTGGAGACTTTGTGTAATGAAGAAGGAACGAGTGGGTGAAGAATAACTTAACTCCGACTTGGCTTGCATTGGAAACCGGCCACAGCAGCTTCCTCTGATTCGGTTTCTTTAATCATAAAATGAAAACAATCAATTTGACTTTGTAAGTAGGTAAGAAATAAGTAAAAGTAAAATACAATAAAAAGCAAGCAGGGTGTGGTGGAACACGCCTGTAATCACAGCGCTGTGGGAGGCTGAGGCAAGAGGAACACAAATTCAAGCCCAGCAAGACTGTCTCAAAAACAAGATAAAAAGACAGAGAGAGAGAGAGGAAGAGGAAGAGGAGGACAGGCAGGGAGGGAAGGAGGGGGAGGGAGAGACAAGTGTGAAGCACAGCGCACAGGCTTTAGGTTCAATCCCTGGTACCACAAAAAATTAAATTAAGAAATGTTTGCAACTTACAATGTGCACAGTGGCCAAATTTACGTAGGGTCCAGCTGATGGGGGGAATAGTGAAGCTCCAGAAGGCAAGCTGACCCTAAGGCCCACACAGAGAAAGACTTGTTTTCTGTAGAACTCAGACAAACAAGAAGAAAAAATCCAGTCTGAGCCAAGGGTGAAAGGAACTCACAGAAAAGCAGACAAGACAAAGAACAAACAGAGTAAAATGAAATGAACTAAGGTGCTCCTGAGTGAGACCCAGCACCCTCTGCCTGAGCCCAACTGCTGTGACCGCCAGCAGCCACGGGACGCGGCTTGGTCTGGAGCGCCTGTGCTCGCCAGCCCTTCCTCTCTGCACTGCCCGGCTCTGCGCCTGGCCAGCGTGCCGAAGCAGCTCTGCTCCACCTCTCCCCCACGACCCAATGTCCACACCACGCACGGCCTTGGAGCACCGTGAACTGCACTCCAGCAACACACACCGAACGAACATCGGCTTCTTTCATTTATGGGTGTCAGGTGCTGGGTCCAGTGGCAGAAAAGCTAATACTGTACAAGATTTATTGCCTATAAAGCATCTTTTCATTATATTTTAATTGCATGATGAGAATATAAAAAGATATGGAATAAAGCCTGCTAGGTTTTTTGTTCTTTTATTTATTTGGTACAGGGTCTCACTATGCAGCTCAGACTCACACTGACTCTCCCGTCTCAGCCTCCCCACTGCCGGGATTACATGTGTGCACCACCACACCCGGTCTTCGTGGCCAGCACGGCGCAGGACTGGCACGACATGTAGTGCCAGGGACCGAACCCAGGTCCTCGCGCTTACCAGGCAGGTGTTTAGACTGCCAAGCTATCTGCCCGGCCAATGCCTCCTAGTTTTAAAGTCCAAATTAAGCTTTAAAATGGCAGCAGAGAAGCAGTACCTGTGGCTGAGAGGCATGCCCGAGTAGGGAGACCACTGACTGTACTCGTCAGAAACTCTGGGAACCTTGGTCAGTCAAGTTATTTGAACTCTCACCATCACTCAAGTCTTGTTCTCTTCTTAGAATTAAGTCTTTTTTAGGGGGAAATACCTGCTCGGGCCCCCCTCCTGTCCCTGTCTCAGACACAAGCTTTCTTTCCCTCAATAAGTATATTCTGCTCATAAAAAAAAAAAATTAAGTCTGTTTTAAATGCAAATCTTCTAAAAGCAATAGAGGTACTCAGAAACATTTAAACTAATGGTTCCCTTTCATTCAGTTCTGCCAGGGAGTTGTCCCTTGGACATATTTGAATGTATAAGGATAAATGCAGGCAGTTAGATCTTGACCATAGAACTGCAAGAATAAAAGCCCAAAACGATTTAAGTTATCCTCAGTGGGGAATTAAATTCTGTCACACTCCCACTTGGGTATTCTGCACATGCACCCAGCCTCGACGTAACGCGCTGCAAGAGGCCCAAAGAGCATCGTTCTGTGCAAAGAAAACTTCTCTGCCTAGCTGCTTATACAGTCCGCAACCATGTGACTAAAAAGGGGTGTGTGTGTGCGTGGTTGTGTGCGTGTGTGTGTGTGTGCGTGGTTGTGTGCGTGTGTGTGTGTGTGTGTGTGTATCCTCTACATGCATCCTGTGGGGGATATGTGTGTGCTTGAACAGTCACCAGTGTTCTTAGGGTTAGAATTACACCCTCCTCTTCCTTACAACTCTGGAAAGCTACACACATAAAACATACACAAGCATCATGCCTCAAAGACAAAAAGTCCCATATCGCTGGAAACCGTCACATGACCATCAGATCCGTATGAATTACAGAAATTGTATTCATCAGCACAGTATGTACCAAACTATGTTAATGACATTCAAGTCACCCAAAGGATGCCATCAAATGACTTCAAGCACGAGGACATCTCAAGAGCATTAAGTAAATCTCAAAGACGCACTTGGAACTAGAAACAGAACTGCTAGCCTGGCCAGAAAAGTGCCAAGTTAGACACAAGCATCAAGTTGAAGAGAATATGCAGACCTGTTCCAGGGATTATGATAACCACTTAGCAAAGCCATCACTGTCCTTAGCAAAAACGGGCCAACAGGCCTGAGGGAATGACGGCTTCACCCCCAGGTATGAGTCAGAACACACCCTTCGGGGTGTCCAAAGCAATTGCACACGCATGATCTCACTCGAGTTGCTCTCCTAACAGCCCTCAGAGAAAGCAGGTGTGGCAGGCTTTAGGACTCCCTGCTGCAAAAGACAGCTACACAAATACTCTACGTAAGGGAGCCCCCTCACCACCAGGGCTGAGAACTCTATCTACGTTCCGCAAGCTTGGGTATCGTCCTTCAGAGGAGTACACACATCGCTTTATCAGCCACCCCGCTAAACCGAGGAATAAGCAGCAAGGCTCCACACTGCAGACAAACCCTGTTTCGAGAAGTAATAATGTTTCGGGGAACCCAGCCTTGCCAGATGAAGGCAGAGGCCTCAGCCAGGTCCACGCATGGGACCGCCACACTGCATGCACACGCAGGAAAGCACCCGCCCGAGGCACGCGCTACACGCTCCTCCTGCAGGGTGAGCCGCAGACAGGGCGGCTGCAGCACAGCGGGCTGTGCCCTGGCGGAGGTGCCCAGTGAGGAAGCAGCGCAGACGCACCGGGGGGGAACGCAACAGCGGCGGGAAATAAAGGCCCACTTTTCCAAGTAGTGCAGGGCAAAGTAACAAATTTGAACAAAAGCTCTGATGATCGAGTTTCACTGCGGCCTACCTCAGGGTGCCCTAACTACTTTGTCTCAGGAAATGACAGCGATAGGACTTTAGTCTCTGTAGCCCTTCAGCTATGTGGACAGAAGCGCCCCAACAGCAAGCTGGCAGAGACACTCCTTCAGGTGTTGCGGTGTCTTTTCACACCAGGCATAAAGACAGTCTGGGAAGTACTTAGTCACCAAACATGTTTTGCCATGAAACGGTTTTGCTACAATTGTTCATCCAAAAATTATGTCCTCATTCCTAATCCCAGTACTGTGTTGGCCTATTAACACTTAGAGCTATGAGCAGAAAAGGAAATAGCTTCTCTAAGTGCAGAGAGAAACGGGCTATCCTGCGCTGCAGGCATCTTCTGCAGCAGGGCTATTAAAGCCGGGTGGGAGGGGGCATCTGCCAGGTTCTGTCTCCAGGAATACGCTTCCTCATGGTATTAAAAAGCTTTTTAATCATTTTACTATATTAATCGCTTTCCTCACATTACCTCTATGACGATATTATTAAACCCACTACAGGGAAAACTGAAGGTCAAACATATTAGGCAATGTATCCAAACCCCACGGCCAGGGTTCACTCTCAGACCAGCACGAGAAGGTAGGTTTTCCCACTCCTTTAAGATGACTCCAGGGCAAGGCCAAGTTCAACTAGCGTTTATAGGATCACTGGAGACTACTGAGACCACAAGAAAAATAGCCTCTGAATTCAATATGTCCCTAGATAGCTTTAAAAGGTTATAATTCAGCACTCCAGAGTGGCAGAGAAATATTTCACTGAATTTAGGAGTTATTATCCACCCAACATACTGCATTATGCAAACTGGAAAAAGTAAAGCAATGGATTGAGCTTCGTTGTCATGCAGTATCTGAACTATTTCAAAAGAATGTAATTGTTCCCTGAAAGCACAGTCTGTATCTTCAGTCAAAGAATCAGGCGCTTACAGAAACTGAAAGAGATGATCTTACATAGAAAACATTCCCCTTAGAGACAAACTGTTTTTTTTACTTTTCTTTGAGTTCATGAACTTTCTACCATTAAACTCTTTCAATAAGAACACTTATAAATATCTTCCCCCAATAATTTATAAAAATTTTACACATTGCAGAAAAATACTATACACAAACAAAGTACTATTGCTGCTATTCCTGATGAGCATTAACTGGAGTAAGCTGCAGGCTTTCCCAGAGAAAGACCCGCTCCCAGCCCCGCAGCCCCCAGAGCCCAGCAGATGCAGCTTCCCGACCCCAAGCAACGAAAACTAACCAGCGTGAGGAACTCGGAGACTGCGATGCTTTCATAACACAAATTTACTGTCTGACTGTCAAATTTGCATTAGGCAGGCAGCTTCTACTTATAATAAACAATACCTTTGAAAATGAAACATCAAATTTTCCTATAATCTTTTATTATACATTATATAAAGGTATCAAAAATCAAAAAAGGTAAATAATTTTTTATAAAAAACTACTCATGCTATTTATAGTTTAATAATACAGAAGAAAAACTGAAACTGCTAGGTAGTCCTGGCTCCCCATATTTATAATGAAATTTAACATGAAAATAAAATAACATCAGGAAGATATTTTAGTGTGTATCTGGTGCCGGAAATAGGTTGTTGGAGCAGAGCCTCAAGTCTGTGGGAGTGAGGCAGAGAAACATCAGTTTCATTTTTCTGTTTGACTGACGTACAGTGTACCTTTGATACAGGTCTACATGGAAGGAGACATGGATATAAAATAAAACTTATCTTTTACATTCAGGGACAAATGGTGCCAATCACCCTCATTTACTACCAATTCTCTCTCCCTCGGTCCGTGTCCCAGGAGCACTGTGGCTATACCGCAGTTACTAAGGCAGTTCTTGGACACTTCTTCCAAAGCTCACCCAACAGAGGCCATTTCACGCCGCACTTGGCACGGCTTTGCACGCTCTTGTTGTTACGTCTACAAGTACAATTCCGGGTACGGGCCGACTTCTCACATATTTGCATTTATATTTCAGGTGAATTAAAATCCTATTAGGGTACAGTAATAAATTCTGAAGTCTAAGTCTGGAGGATTATGGTAATTTGCAAATAACCAAGACTATAGTAAGCGAAATTAGAGAAGCTTTTTATACTCAGAAATATCAAACAAAAGCCATTTTAAACAATTCTCCCAGGTCCTGCCTAAGTCATCATCTAACCCAAGAACAATCCAAGACATTATCTAGACTCTGCTGCATGTCTTGAAGGGAATGCAATAAATACAGTCAAAATATTAGAATTACTAATCTGCTATGGGGGCCTCACTATAGTGCACGTTAGCACTGCTTTGGTGATATGTTAAAGAGAAAAATACAGAAACAGAACCTTGGCCAGGGGCTCTAGTTTAATCCAGACTGTAACGGTGTGGACATTAGCACTGTTTTAAAAGCTCCCCGAGTGGTTCTAATGTGCTTCCAAAGCTGTGAATCACTGATTTTATATAATTGATTCCCCATAAATCTATTTATTTATTTACTTTTTTGGTGCTGGGGACCAAATGCAGGGCCTTGCATATGCCAGGCAAGTGCTCTACAACTGAGCTAAATTCTTTACCCATTTTAAATTTGATTTTGAGACAAGGTCTATCTAAATCGCCCAAATTGGCACAGAATCTGTGATCCTCCTGCCTCAGCCTACCCAGGAATGACAGGCAGGCACCACCATGTCCAACAATGCTCACCAATTTTTAAAAGCAGGCAACTGCCAAACTATTCCACATTCAGAAATATTGCTTGAGATACAAAACACTGCTGCATATCCCAAACAACTGGTCCTGGCATGTCATGTCATGTGTTCTCTAGACAATTTGCATGATTCTGCTTGTTATGATTGGTGACAACAGGCTTCACCTGTGCACTTCCTGCAGCGGAAGGGCAGCAGCAAGAATGGGGCCCCAGGGAGACACGAGTTCAGTGAGCAGAGCCGGCGTGAAGCGGCAAGTGTGTGGAGGTGCCAAGCATCTTTGTGCATCTTTGGGACAAAGTGGAGGAAACAGCTGAGCAGCTTGCTGGCTCTCAGGAGACCACACATCCTGACTGGAGGTCAGCCTCGAAATGCCGCCTTGAGCCCTCGACAGAAGGACAAGCTCCCTCAAGCTCGTCCGCAGGGAGCGGCCCTGTGGGCTTCGCTAGCATCCAATCACCTTAAACTTTCTAATTCTAGAGCAAGTTTCCAGACGCCAGGCCAGCTCTCTAGCATCACACCCTCAGACTAAGAGTCATGAGATGTTGGAGTAATGACAGGACCCTGACTGAGGTGGGTCAGGCTGTCTTCAGGTCCTGCAATTTCATCTGAAACGATTTTGCCGAGAGTAAGATCTCAGACAGGACAGCCTCACAGCTGGGCAATCGACCCGCATCACCACAGCTCCTACCCAGGAGAGCCAGTCTCACACTGCGGAGAGAAACTGATTCTGCTGAGCATATCATGAGCCTCTCTACAGACACCACTAACCCTCAGAAAGCTGCTCAAAGGAGACACTGCCACCCAGGTAAAGAAACGCGGGTTTCTCCTCCCACTTATTGTGAGACTAAAGAACAAGGGGAATTTTAAGAATGTCTTTCATTAAGCCAAAACCTAAGATCACCTAAAGTACTTAAAAGTTCTCTGACTTAGATGGCGATGTGTTTTGCTTCACCACTACACTCAGATTATCTAAACCTTCCACCCAAGTATTAAGTGTGTGACACCAGGCCCCACTCCCTGCTGTTCTATGGAGTCTAAGCAGCAGCAGCTCACATCTCCTGCAGCAGCTCCCCATGTGGGTCCCCCACCCCACTCCTGCCCTAGGGCCCAGGAGTACCGTCTAGGGGTACCCTCCCTCTAGCAGGCTGGAGGTGCTGGGAGGAGGCATCACTCACGGTGCTGTGTAAAAGGTCCTTAGAGACACCCTTACATAAGGGACTCTGAGAGTTGCTGTAAGTTGAGAAAAACACTGAATTTACACAGGTTTTTCTTCTCATTTGAACTGGACCTGTAAATTAACTTGCAGCAGAGATGTGGGTGCAATTTGCATAATTTTTTATTCCTTGCTGACATTATTACTATAAATGTTGACAAACTGCTACACCCTTCCTTGTATCTATCAGATGAGCTACAGTGGAATTTACCATGGATGTGGGATTCTTTTTGCTAACAAAGTTAATTAAATCTCATCTTTCAATTAAACAGGTAAACAGTCTTATTCAGCAGTCATAAGAAGCAGCTACAATTTACAGGAGCTTGTTTGGCAGTAATTAAAATAAAAGAACAGAAATTAAGGTGGGGAGAACAAAAAGACACTTTATTCCCCAAGGCTAGCTCTCCTAATTTACTTTAGTTGCTTTGTTTTAGGCTCCCCCACAAAAACAAAACAAAACAAAACAAAACAAACAAACAAAAAAAAAAAACCGCTGACAAGCTAACCAGCTCATTTTCTGATCCTGAACAACTCGGTCTTACTTTCTTTGTTAGTATGTGATGGGGAATTGTAAGATTTTAAAAGCAGAAAGTGCTCTCATGGTCTGTCCCAAGGCTGCCCTTCACCTAGGGAGTTTCAAGATTCATGCGGTGAGAAGACTCAGATCCAAGCCCAGATCTCAAAGCAGCCAGGACTGAGGGTGGAGCGCGGGGGCGCAGCTAGCGCTGAAAGGCAGCTTCCCCCAGGGTGGCCAGAAACGTCACGTGGGCCGACACAGGCCACTGAGCCAGGCAGGAGTACAGTAAGAGGCAGATGGACCCATCTCGCAATTCAGGTCACCTTCCAGACGGAGGTAGGCGGCCGTGGACTCCCAGCTGCCTTGGAGATGAACCATTTTAGATACACAAACGCATTTTGATGATCAATACAAATAGTTCATGCTCACAATCCTGAAACTGATATGAAAATATGCCAACACAGTCTCCTTAGTTTTGTACACTAAAACAAAAAGTTCCGAAGGAAGCATAATCCAATAAAATATTCCAATAGTCATATTTTGGCAATGAAAACATTCTAAAATAGTATCTTGAAGAAACAAAAATAAGAAATGTGTCAGCAAATATGAAAACCATGTGAAGTAGTAAACTCACGCCTAGCAGTGAGGCCTTCATTAGTTTAAAGCTTATTTACGTAGCTTAGTGGTTTCTCAGCCATGAGAAGGAACTCGAATTTTCTTAATTATAAATATTATGATCTAAAGTAATCCTTTTATCTCATTTGTTTAACTCGAATACTTATTTATTAAAGAAAATGTTGAATAAAATAAAACATTCTTTTTTTCTGGATTGAGGACAGGTCTACAAGGGTGTAGGGGTCTCACTATAGATCAGGCTCATAGTGACTCTCCTGTTTTCAGCCTCGCAAGTGCTTGGATCACAGGCACGTGGATTACGCCACGCCCAGCCTCAACCGCCTTCTCAGCGCACCCGGTGGCGGCGGGGCCGCACGCGCGAGGATCCAGCCGGCCGCTGCGCTCTGCCTGAGCAGACTCTTCAGGCTGCGGAGCTACCAGGCCAGCCCCACTTTATTTCTTGCTCTATACTGAAGAAAGGCATTCCTTCTGGCCAGTCCATGACAAGGAGCAAACATTTTGGTTTTTCACTGTTTATTGTTTTTAATTCATATTTTATTACCAGACAAAAATATTTTACAAGTTGAACTTGTTTAGAGTTTTCTACGCATCCCAGAAGTCACCGTTCTCTGCTTGAGCAGACGCCTGCACAGCAGACGCAGCACTGACTTGCACGCCGGCAGCCGCCCCGCCTGCGCCTGGCTGGGGTGTTAGCGCAGCACCCCCCGGGGTGTGCTCCCCTAGCCGCGGGCGGGCGAGCGAGCGAGCGAGCGAGCGAGCGCGCGCTGGGAATGAATGCAGGGACGAACGCTGCCGCGAAGCTCAGCTTCCAAGAGGTGTCTCCCCAGACTCCTCTCGTGAGGCCACCCCACCTTCCCAAACACTGGTCACGCGAGTAACTAAAGGGGCTCCGGAGACTGTGCGGCTGTTTCTATCGAGGTGCAAAACACACTTTTTCAAACACTCTGACACACCGCCAAAACGAGACTCTCGAAGTACACAGCAACGCAGGCTACCTTGAGTCTTAGGTTTCCTGTCAACCTCAGAAAGAAAGCACACTTCAACAAAGAGCTGCCTTACTGTGCCAGACGATAAATTCAATAAATACAAGGCTTTAATGCATAGAGTGTCCTTGCAAAGCTTGTGCTGGAAAAAGATGACCTACGATTTCAGATACGAGCCTAGAAACTAAATTCAGTTTTAAAGTCTTTCAAAATGACAAACACACACACACACACTGGGGCCAGAAAAAAATATATTACCTTTCCGTTACACGAGGAGACCTCTTGGGCTCAGTCTGGCTTGCAGGGCAGGCCGGCAGCCAGCAGGCAGCTAGGGGAGCCCGCAAGAGGGGCGGCCAGGCACTGCAGCGCCGGGCTCTGCTGCTCGGCTCCGGGGCGCTCTGCTGCAGCGCCGGGCTCTGCAGCTCGGCTCCACCCCGGCCGGCAGGGCTCTGCGCCCACCCGGTCCAGCCTTCCCCACGCAGCCCAGGGGCGGGTCTGCGCCGGGTAACAGCTGGCATACAGAGGGGCTGATCCCAGCGCCAGGTCAGCGGCCAGGATATGAAGGTGACATGTAATTTCTAGCCTTCCTCTTTTCCAGGGAAACTGCACCCAGCCAGTGCTGTTTTCAGTTATAGCGGCCTTTGATCTTCTGGATTTAGGGTTACTTAGTAGATTAAAGCCATGCTAGCTGATACTTTTTGCTTGCGAGGCCTAAGTAAGTGTTGCAGATTCAGTCTGGGGACACAGGGCTACTACACTTAAACTAACACAAACAAATCCCAGCCACGCCGTGTCCTGTCTGAGTTCCGGGGTCTGGGCTCTTTCCCAAGCAGCTCTTGACCCTGCTTTGCTGGCTGAAAGTTCAGAGTTCCGTTAAGAGGCAGCATCTTCTTTACTAGAGAAGAAATATCATTCAGAGCACTTCCAAGTGTGTTTGTGCAGCTTCCTAAACAAAAACTGCATTTTGGTAAGTGGATTTAATACTTAAAAACAACAACAACAACAAAAGAGATGGCCCAATAACATCAGTATTTAAAATTCTACAACATTAAAACCTTGTAACTACAAACAAATGCTTTAAATTTACAGATGTCATACCTTGACAAATAACATAATTTATTGAAGTCATGAAATCTAATTCTTCAGGACTTTAAAAATAAAAATGTGCAAACAATCCTTCTAGTAGGATATACTGATTAATAATATGAAGACTGCATATTCAGAAATTTCATAAGCACAAATTAAAATCCGACTTCATTTTAAAATGTTTATAGATGAAAGGACTGAACAAGAAAGTGAAAAAAAAAAACCTTACATACCTAAGTGTCTGGTATCTGGGATATGTTTTAAAAGATTCTTATAACAATTTAAAAGAGGAAAAAGTTTGTTTGCTTGTTTGGCGGAACCGGGGATTGAACTCAGGCCCTTGCGCTTGCCAGGGAAGTGTTTATCCCACTGAGCCACCTCCCCAGCCGCTGAGGCAAAAGTTTTTAAACAGTTCTCTCAGTAAGATATGAAACATCCAATATGTTCATAAAAAGATGTTCAACTTACTAGTGTTTTAATTTTAAAAAAATTTTTCAATAGAGTACAATACAGTATTAAAACAGAAAAAATTATAAATGACAGAATTTCACTAAACAAAACAGTATAAATTTGACAGTATTTGCTGTACTACCTAGTGCTGTCTTCAAATTAGTTGTTCAGATTGCCAGATATATGCATGCAAAATTGTAAGAGAAAAAATTTACAATAAATTAAGGAGAGAAAAGGAAAAAAGAAGACAAAAAAATTAAGCATTAATTGCTCCTTTCCATAAGGAAACAAAAATCAAAACCACTTTACATCCACCAGGCCAAAAGAAAGAGGAGAAGGGGGAGGGGAGGGGGAGGGGAGGGGAAGGGAGGGGAAGGGAGGGGAGAGTATAGGAAGGAAGGGGAGAGTATGGGAGGGGAGGGGAGAGGAGAGGAGGGGAGGAGAACAGCCACCTCCACAAGTCCTGTGCCTACAAGAGCCTGGAGCTCGTGCACCATGGGGGAGGGGAAGGTGCGACAACCGCAACACTTGCAACAAGAAGCCGCCCAGCTGGCCAGCTGACCCACCCTGGACCCTGGGCACACTAGCCTCATCATTCGTGGACCCCACCCCACATCTGTGAAGCTGCCTAGAAACAGCATCAGCCAGGCCACTGGACTGGGGGTCATATACCAGTGAAGTCAAACTTGATCGCGACAGCCCCCACTTGACCTTCTGCTGGAAACACAGCAGCCCATCTAGTGCCATGTATGCCACTGTCTGGCTTTTCTGGAAATTTCGCTGCTTAAAATAGCCTGAGGGTAGTGCTGACCCATGGCCTCACACTTCTCAGGGCAAGACACTTGAGCTGTGCCTTTCAGAGAAAATATACATGCAAATAGACTTTCTGCAGGCGGAACAGTACATACTAGATAAAATATCTTCAAAATGTACATGAAACAAGCTTGTACGTTGATCAACTGGAAAATGTAACAGGAACTAATCCTGTATTCCTGTAACAGCAACGATCCAGTATTCATTAGTTCAGTGTCTGCAGTGGTTGTGCGAACATAATTACTACAAATAATGAGAACTGGCTCTATATGCCCAAGAGAGCTAAAAACATGCATTCCTACAAAAAATGTGTCCATTAACATTTGCAGCTTTATCTGTAACAGCCAAAAGTAGAAACAATTTACATGTTCATTAACAGATCCATGGATAAACCAAACGCGAGTCTACACAATCCAGTACCATCCAGCCACTAAAGTAATGAAGCAGCCACACACGCTGCAATGGAGATGAACCCGAAAGTGTTATGCTAAGTGAAACCCAGAAGCAGGAGCCTACACACGATGATTCTACTTATATAAAAAACGCAGAACAGGCGAATCCACAGAGAGGAGGCAGGCGGTGCGGTGGTTGTGAGGAGGGTGGGGAGTGTCTGCCAACAGATACAGGCTTCTTCCAGAGATGAAACTGTTGCGGAATTAGTGGAAAAGGTACATAGCCTGGTGAGCGCACCACGAACCTCACTATACTTTGGTATGTAATTTATATCCAATAAAAAGAAAAAAGGCATGACGTTCTAGTCCTCAGGGCAACAGTTGGAGGCCAGTGCAAAAAGAGTTCTTGGGGGGCCCAGAGACCTGAAGGGCGGGGTGGCGCTGACAAATGGTCTTCTACCAAGTCTACCGAGTGATGTCCACACTGCTGAAAAGCGCTTGTATTAAAGAGCATACTGAAGGGCCGGCCAGAGAGCTCAGTGGTCAACAGGGTGTGATCCCCGCATGCCGGCCCCACCCCCAGGGCGCGCTGAGACAATGGTGACAGAGACGAGGCACCTGTGATCCCAGCGCTCGGAAGGCTGCAAACGGGAGGATCTGCATAGTGAGACTCTGTAGACCCTGAACTAAATACATTAAAAAAAAAAATTAAAAAATAAAGATCATTCTGAGTTCCTGGAGGATAGGAAAGGTACTTCCATCTGTCTATCTTCTAAATTTATCTGAAACAGCCAGTTTGGGGGAAGAAAAGTCAAGGAGAGGGAGGAAGTAAAAAGAAAAATACTTACTTTAAACTTATTCTATAGAAGTCAGCCTCTCAAGATGCAAGCTCACGTCTCACAAGAGGCATCTAAATTCCCCAAGATAAGGACATTAGGAAGTAAAATGAAAAGAAAGCCCTCGCACCCCTCGGCCTCGGCGCAGCGCTCGGCCAAGCGGCTGCAGGAGCCCACCCCACTTCATTGCGCCGTCCTTGCAAGAAACGCAAACCACCGTCCTAGAGCTGCTGCTCCCATAAATTTCTTTAAGAAACTCCTTATTTGTGAAACCAAAGACCTGAAACTCCACTCTCCAGCTTGTATTTATTTATATTTTTTAGCAGTTACTGCTTTGTTCACCTAATCACTTTATTTAAAAATGTGAACCGGCCAAATAGCTCAGGGGATTAAAGTGCCTGCAAGCAGGTGCAGAGGCCAGGGGTTCAGTCTCTAGGCCTGCCGTGCCGGCCCCGCCCCCAGGGCGCACTGAGACAGAGATTGAGATTGGGCGTGGTGGCGCAGGCCTGTAATCCCAGCTTTTGGGAGGCTGTAAACAGGCAGATTGCGGATCTGGTAGTGAGACCCTGAACATCCCATAGACCCTTCCCTAAAATACAAAAATAAATAAATAAAAAATAAAATAAAAATGTGAGGTTAATGTAAAAACATGATGCAGAGTACACTTCTGGTATTCTCACATGGCATCCAGTACTGCGTCGTAAAAAGCAATCATGATTAGTTTCAACCGCTTCAGTATGTTTCTCACTGTATCAGAGTGCAAAGGGAAGCGCTGGTGGCCAAACAAGGCTCTACGATTCTCTGAAACAGTGCTTCATACACAGGTGCAAGCTAAGCGTCTCTCTCCATTACTGGAAGACGTGAGCAGGCCGGCAGGAGACCCACACTGGCCCTTTAGGAAAAGCCGCCACCCCAGCTGCTGACCGACCGCCTTCTTCCCAGCGCCAGCCACCCCAAAGCGTAGCTGCAGACCTTGCTATGCCTGCCAGGGGGTCCTGCCTATTGCCTTTGCTCTTAGCGGTCGCTGTCACGAACTTAAGAATCAATAGACGGCGGTCTAAGGTAGACAGGAGACTCAGGCTTCAGCCAGCTGTTTTGTTCTCTCAGGACACAGAGCCGAACGGCGGCTTAGCGAGGTGCAAGCATGAGTTCAGAAGCACGGGCGGAGGCCCGCCACTGCCGTACGCTCTCGCGCGTGCTCAGCTTCCTGAGGCACAGCCTGTCTCCAGAAGCGGCTGCTGCTCAGATCAGTGGGGCAGGGGGCTTCGGGGAAGCGCCGCTCTGCTCTCGCAGCAGGCAGGGACCCTCGCCGGGCCGCTGACCCCAAAGCGCGCCTTCTCCTAGGCACAAAGTCCAACCACGGAGGCAGATGACGCCACAGGTTCCTAGTTCAGGTCTTCTAAGTTTGGACATCGCCATAAATAGAGGAAATAAATTCCAGCTCTACAATTCGAATTTGGATTATATTAAGAAAAATAACATTTTAAGTTGAGTTACTGAGTTTGGAGCAAAGCAAAATGGCACTGCTTCTGTGCCCATTCCATGGATTTGGAAAGACGTGCCTTGGCCTACACATTCCTCGCCTGACAAGTGGCAATTCTTACACCAGGGCTTCTTTCTTTCCCCTATTTCTACCTCCAAATTCTCCAGGTATCAACAATGGAAAAGTTATGGTCGCGCCTGTCTCCCGGTCTGCCCTGCACCCTTGGCTTGACCTTGGGCCCCAGTGTCCTCCCCACACCCTTTCCTATTGCTTCTCACTCAGCCTCGCAAAGGCAGAGCTCCTCTAAGCCCGCGTGACCCCACATTTACATTGTGCAGATCTGGGGACTCCTGGAAAGACAGGACCCAGGCCTGCACGTGGCCACTGGAGAGCCCCTGGTGCTGCAGTGACCCATCTCCTCACCCGGATTTCCCAGATCAGGACGGCTCCCTGCTCCCTGCCGAGCCCTCCCTGCAGGGAGAGCTGTGTGTTAGGGAAGTGCGGACCGACTGTTCGCTGAGTCCCCTCAGCGCTCCCACCCTGCCTCATGCGTCCCTGACACGTGTCCCTCCTTGCTCACAATGTCCCACGCTCTTTCCTGAGTTCACTGCTTATACACAGATCTTTGCTACCAAATAAGGTAGCCTCATGCCACATTTCCATTTAATTTTCAATTAGCTCATAGTAGACGAAACGAGAACTTCAGTGCTCCCAGTGCAGTCGGGCACTCAGCAAGTGCGGCCCGCAGCCACGAAAGACAGCACATGTGGCCGATCGGCTCGGGGCTGTACTGCACACAGCCTCGTTCTCGTCCCCGGTGCCCCTTCTTCTGTCCCTCTCTGCTGCTCCCTTTTTACTTACACACTGAGCAGCTTTTCCCCCCATCCTCCTGCAACTCGGCCTCTGTCCTTGCCTGCACTCCCAGACAACCCTCCAGCGCCCGCTCGGGTGCTTCTCCTCCTCCAGTCCCACCCACTGCAGAATGCGGCTCTCTGCAGACATGGAACTCGATGGGCCGCTCGCGTCGCTCGCCTTCCTTCCGTGCGGTCCCTCCCTCGCCGCTCTGTCCTTGCCTTCGCGCTGCTCCAACGCTCTCTGCCCTATTAGCCCCTGTGCCATCTTCCCGCTGACCCCGACGGGCCTGTCCTCTGAGCTCTCCGCGCTGTTCCTGCCTGCCTCACTGCATTCCACTAAGCTGCACTTTGCAGCTTTTGCTGCCACAATCGAAGTGCCTCATTCTGCTTCTGTACTCAGTCGCCGGCGCCCAACATTCCTCCTGGCCAGCAGCTTGTGCTGCCCCAGCTCTGCCCGCTCCTCCCGCCACCACCATTCCCACCAGCCCTGCCCGCGCCACTCCTCACCCTCTGCCGCCTTCTTAGTTCCGTTTCCTAAGTCGCTGTAACACCTGCAGTTGTGACCTGTCTGTGGCTTCCTGCCTTCCCAATCTGTGCGGCGAACAGCTGCTGGATTCCCCGTCACAGGACAGAGCTGGCTCGGCAGGCCCTGCAGAGACCAGGACGGCTGCCCACGGCGGCTCCACCACGAAGCTTAAGCTGCTCGAGGCCTCAGAGCTCGGGCGTACAGGCTCCTTGTCCTCTGCTCAGCGTCCACACTGGCCGCTCTCCGGGCTCACCTCTTCCTTCCACTTTAGTGGCCTCTGGTCACGGCACCGGCCACCACGGCCTGTACTTTCTTCCCAGCAATGGGCACCTGGAGCATGAACAGTCTTCTCTTCCTGTCTGTGGCCCGGGACCCTGCTGTAACCCTCTAGCACTCCATGTTTTTATCATGGTCATCTGGACAGCTCCTTCACTTTTTTTTTTTCTCCTAAAGTTGTTTTTATTGGAAATAAGAACGAGGGTCGGCCAGATAGCTCAGAGGATTAAAGAGCCTGCCTAGGCAGATGCAGGGACAGGGTTTGATTCCCAGGTGTGCTATGCCAGCCCGCCTCTGGGTCGCGCTGAGACAGATATTGAGACTGGGTATGGTGGCACGCACCTGTAATCCCAGTGCTGGGGAGGATGGAAGAAGAAGGAAAGAAGAAGGAGGAAGGAGGAAGGAGGAAGAAGGAAGGAAGGAGGAGGAAGGAGGAGGAGGACAAAGGAGGAAGGAGGAAGAGGAGGAGGAGGAAGGAGGAGGAAAGAAGAGGAGGAAGGAAGAGGAAGAAGGAAGGAGGAAGGAAGGAGGAGGAGGGAGGAGGAGGACGAAGGAGGAAGGAGGAAGGAGGAAGGAGGAGGAGGAGGAAGGAGGAGGAAAGAAGAGGAGGAAGGAGGAGGAGGAAGGAGGAGGAAAGAAGAGGAGGAAGGAGGAGGAGGAGGAAAGAAGAGGAGGAAGGAGGAGGAAGAAGGAAGGAGGAAGGGAGGAGGAGGAGGGAGGAGGAAAAGGAAGGAGGAAGGAAGAGGAGGAAGGAGGAGGAAGGAGGAGGAGGAAGGAGGAGGAAGGAGGAAGAGGGAGGAGAAAGGAGGAAGGAGGAGGAGGAGGAAGAAGGAGGGAGGAAGGAGGAGGAGAAGGGAGGAAGAAGGAGGAAGATGAGGCGGAGGAGAGACTCCTGGTCCTTCACCTTTCAATCTATAAAGCACAGGTTCTGTTGTCTTTTACCCCCCAAGAAGGACCATAAAGTACATTTACTACATACTAGACAAACATTTATGTCTGTCACAAGGCTTACTGACATTTTATAAATCATTACTATTATGTAATGATTATGCATGTGTCTTCTACGAGGCAGACTGAAATGCAATCTGCAAAATAAACTTCAGTACACAAAACCTTATGTACCTGCTGACTTACACGGGCTCCAGGGACCGTGACCACTACGGTCATGGGAAAGTAAACCCAGCCAAGACCCGCGTGTTTCGAGCGTGACTGCACTATGCTGCTCTATCCTCCACGTTTAAATTCTGAGGGCTCAACAGTTACTGAACAACACAGAATGCAATAACTGGCTTAACTGGCTCTTTGCCTTTTTTCCTGAACCAGTAGAGGTCATTACAGGAGCTAACAGTACAGAAGCTTGTTCTTGGGCAATTGTAAGTGTTCATTCTGCTTTGTACTTGAGGTAGGATTTTTCCTTGATACCAGCAGAAATATTCTGAAACAACAAAAAAGTGAGCCATTTCATGTTATAGCCTATAATTTTTCTACTTGACTGCTAATTAATCTAATCGTAGCAAATAATGATTATGTGATAAAGTGTTTTCAAAATAAGTGAATTTGGGAAATCTCAGTTTTCATTCTTTGTACATTTGTTTAATTAAAAAGTAGAAAACCATATGTATTGCATCAGTAACAGAAAAAGGATTTGGGTCATCCAGAATCAAATGCACTTAATATCAACCTCTAAACTAATAAAAGCTTTACTGGATCAGAATTTGGTACATATTTTAAAGCAGAAAACAAGATTAGTAGATTTCAAATAAAAACTAGTCCATTTTTCTGAAAAGAAAAACAATCTTAAAATGTTAAACACATTCCAACCTTCCTTTATCTAGGCAAATATTCACTACTTAAAAGCTTTTTAAATGTGAAAACTAATTCCTGCAGATCACTGTATTATCTTCACAGTGGAATCCAGGCGGACACTGTCTCTCTCAATGAGAGCTTTCTCCACAGCGTTATGCCCTAGAGGACCGTGCTTGGATAGTCTTACATCAAAAACAAGCTGAATCACTTCAGCCATAACAAAATAGACTGCAGATAGGTCATCTAAGAACAAAATCTTGTGACTCACAGGGTTTGAAAATAAAGCATAACATATCCATGGGCTCTGGAGAGTTTCCAAATACTTTTGGTTTACAATATAGGATTTCAAAATGTGACATTTTACAATAGACGCTCTTGGCAGGAGACCTCCTGCTGAATTGAGGACCAGTACGCCGCGACTCTAATCTAGCCAGAATATTCTCTTAATGGTTGCAGTTGTATCTTGATGCCTGACTCTGAACTGAATCTGAGCAAATGCGCTATGGTATAGTAGGAGAAATTACTACCAACAGACTAGCATTTTCTCTGAGTCTCTGAATATCTACTGATAGTTCACTTCCTTCCTCATGAGATACATGCAAGTTACCTTTCCCAAAGTGGGGCTGCACAGGAAAATCCACCAGCCCCCTACTACCGGCCCCCTACTACCGGCCCTCTACTACCTGCCCTCTACTACCGGCCCCCTACTACCGGCCCTCTACTACCAGCCCCCTACTACCAGCCCTCTACTACCTGCCCTCTACTACCAGCCCTCTACTACCTGCCCTCTACTACCTGCCCTCTACTACCTGCCCTCTACTAC
>NDGN011546173.1:1891-17698 GCA_002564285.1 Tympanoctomys barrerae | reverse complement strand
CCCCTGTTTTCCGTCTTCCAGCACTGGAATTACAGGTGCACATCACTACCCTGTGGACTCTGTGGACTCTGTGGCTGGCTCTGCCTGCTCTGGGGACAAGGCTGATGTGGCATGTGGTGCTGGGAATCAAACCATGGTCCCTGTGCTTGCCTAACCTTGCCTAAGCAGGCGCTTTAGACCACTGAGCTATCTCGCTGGGCCCCTGTCATTCATAAGTTTAAACGTTTGAAAAAAAAATCAAAAGAACAATGCTATGCAATGGTAGAAAAATATATGAAATTCAAATTTGGTTACCCAAGAATAAAGTTTCCTTGGTATGCAGTCATACTCATCTGTTCCCGTATTGCTTCTAGTTAATTTCCTGCTGCTGTTAATTTCCTGTGGCAAATGGAGCAGTGGCCAATGATATCTGTTAGCCTACAAGACATGAAATATTTTAGGTGTTTAGTAAATGTTTATAGAAAAAAAGTAAATGTTTATAGAGAAAAGTAAATGTTATAGAATATTTACAGAAAATAAATTGTTGACCCTTTTGTTAGAATATAGTAATATGCAAAGCAGGCAAATAATATGTGAACTGAAACTATAGAAAGGCAGAATCACTTACAATTCCTGAAAGAAAGAATTGGCAATGATTTTAGACAGGGTAGGGTATGGTAATCAGAAGGCAGAAAAAGAAGTCATGAGATAAATTCACTCGTTTATCACAGAAGAAGGGGTTATTCATTATGTTACCTGCTTTATGTGTATCTCCTATTGTATGCACCATGCAGTTCAGTTTTCAAAGAATGCGGAAGTAAGGGCTGGGGAGATAGCTCAATGGTCTAAGCACCTGCCTGGCAAATACAAGGATCTGAGTTCAATCTCTGGTACTGCATGCCATTCCAGGTGTGGTGGAACATGCTTGTAATACCAGTGATGGGGAGGTTGGGACTGGAGGATCACTAGGAGTCTGAGTTGCATAGTAAGACCCTGTACCAAATCAATAAAACAATTAATAAATAAAGAAGAAGGCTGGCCAAATAGCTCAGCAGATTAAAGTGCCTGCTTAGGCACATGCATTGGCCAGGGTTCAATTCCTGGAGGGCAATGCTAGCCCTGCCCCTGGGGCATGCTGAGACTGATACTGAGACTGGGCGTAATGGCACACACCTGTAATCCTAGTTCTTTGGGATGCTGAACACAGGCGGATCACCACGAGTCCGATCTATACAGTGAGACCCCAAAATTAAAACAAGTAAAATAAATTTATAGTAAATTAGAAAAGAAACAATTTGAAATGCTTAGGACCCCTACCATTCCACTCAACTTATAGGAAAAAAAAAAAGTAAAGAATGAGAGTTTTCCTGTGTCTCACCATATACACATAATAACTGAATTTGCAATTATTGAAATCAGCTTCTACTTTACTCACATCATGAACATTCACAAGATACTATATGAAAAGTACCCACCAATGTAGGTCTTGTGCTAAAACACTGTTCGACAGGGTGAGAATATATGGCTCATCTTGCACATTGAATATGATTTGTGGACTCTCAAAGAGTAATAAAGTAAAGTAAGGAATTGGCAATCATGAATTCCGTTCTAGTAATTCCTTAATTACATACTATTTTATGCAATTAATGATAAAAATTAATCAGTTAAGTGACTTTCTTAATCTTTAAAAAATCAAATTAAGCCTCCTTATAAATGATATATTGTACACACTCAAATGCACAGGACAGACATAAAGAGGAAATGTGCTCACTGAAATACTGTCATGCTCCTAGAACTCACCCTAGCTGTCCATCTAAGGTGAGCCTGCAGCTACAGAGCTCTGAATGACTTAATTTGAAAGCACCTAGCTAAATCAATCCACTATAAATCCATTTGCCATATGAAGTATTATTGACAGAATAAACAAAGTCCAGATCTCTCTAGCTTATTCTTTTTGTTCCCACCGCCAAGATATGGGAGCCCTTCATCTCTAAATGATATTCACCATCGATTAGTAGGGATGTGTCACTGAATTCACCTAGGCTAGGGCAAGCATCCATAAAGGGTTTTCCACAAATAGCCAGATAGTAAATATTTTGGGCAATTTATTTAACAGTTGTGATTGTGGGACTGGGGATTGAACCTCAGACCTTTGCATTGAGTTACATTCCTAGCCCATTTATGTATGTAGGTATGCATGTATGTTGAGACAGGGACTTCGTAGATCTCTACATTTTTTTTTTTTTTTGCCCTCAATGGGAGTGAACTTGCAATCCTCCTATCTCAGTCTCCCAGAAGCTTGCTTATTTGTTTGCTTGCTTGCTTGCTTACTTTTTTGCTCTCCTTTTTTCTTTCTTTCTTTCTTTCTTTCTTTCTTTCTTTCTTTCTTTCATATATTTGTTACAGGGTCTCCCTATGCACTTTGGACTCATAATGATCCTCCTGTCTCAGCCTTCCCAGTGCTGGGATTAGAGGTATGCATCACCTGTGTGCACACCTGTGGTACAGTATTGGGGGTGGAACATCGGTGCTTGCACCTACCAGGCAGGTGCATAGACCACTGAGCTATCTCCACAGCCCCTGTACCAGTATTTTAAGCATTTGTTCTACAGATTTGCCATTGCACTTCTCTGACACTGTTTAAAAGAAGATAGAGTTTATTTGAAAAAGTCTATAGTCCTATGTTCTGATAAAATGTCAGCTCTAAAAACACACAATCATGTATAATGTCAAAAAATGGCAGGGTAAGTAGACACAGTAGCTTGTTCTCTCATATAGAAACAGAACAAACAAAAAAGTTTTCTTTAAAAAAAAACAACTTAATGCAAGATTGACAAAAAGGTAAGCTGAAAACAACTAGAAAATTTGGTGACATTTCTATATTCCTTTGTCCTACCTATCACCCTGGAACAGTGACTGTCTTAAAGATAGCAACACACATTTTGACTGTGCAGAACTCACTCAGATTATAAAGAAAGCAAAGCAGGCATTTTAATGAAAGTATTGTGCCTATTGCTTTTGATTTATCTGGGGGCTCCAGGGAGCGAATGACAAGGTGCTTTCCTTCCTCCAACTGGAGGATTCTTATTGCAAACATGCACACACACACACACACACACACACACACACACACACACACCCCAGTTTAGGATATCACAAAGCAAGTTAACAAGTTACTACCACTTTCAGCACAAGCCTACATGAATGCAGCTCCAACGTCTCAATCTGTTACCACGTGGTACTTATATAAAAAATTTTAACACAAACAACAGAGGAATTAGTGCTTGGTAAGAAAAGCTGGTGAGTTTCTTTGGGAAACTGCAACACTACAAAAACCCCTGAACTGATTAGAGATTTTAGAGAGTAACACCCAAGTCCAGGGCGAGGTGCATACGAAGAAAAGAGCTAACAAAATCCTAAAGTTTCAACTTGGCCTGATCCGTGAGGTCACAGCTGCAGAAAGTTAGGCTTATGTAGAATTGCAAATAACCTACACACTGAAGCAATGCTTCAACACAGACAGAACTTTATAAGAAACCATATTTTCTTTTCTTTTGTTTTCATTATTTGTCGGAGCACTACATGATCACACAAAAAGCTAAAGAAAAAGAGTTCAGAGATCACAACTAACAAAGAATACATTGGTCCCTTGTTTTATCGCGGAGGCTACGTTCCAGAAACTCTCGCGATAAGTGAGAATCAGCAAAGTAGTAATGTTTCATATATTCATATATATATATATATATATATATATATTTTATAAATCCTTCCCATACTCTTTTTCAAAATTAAAAAAAAATAAAAAACAAAATTTTATTTATTTACCTATTTATTTTTAACGTATCTAGTACAAGGCCTACAGGGTTTTACTACACAAATCAGACTCGTAGTGATCCTCCTGTTTTCAGCCTCCAAAACACTGGGATTACAGGCGCGCACCACCACACCCAGACTCAGTCGCTGTCTCAGCGCACCCCAGGGGTGGGAATTTTTTAATTTTCATTTTAATGTCTTTGGTACAGGGTTTCACTACCTATCTTGGATTCGTAGTGATCCTCCTGTTTTCACTCTCACCCCACACTCTTACAAACCTTTTTCACACTTTTAAAAACATTTCTAATGTTCTTAATCACTTTCCAAACTCATAAACCTGTGTAATTTTAACAACCTACACATACTGTAGGGTTCTGAGAAATCCCAAGATATAGCAAAGACTCTGCAATAAAGAAATTTAGATTAACCTCTTCTAAGAACCCGTGAAACAGTGAGTCTGTGAAAGTCAAGCCGCAAAATAGCAAAAGACTAGTGTACTGACTTTATGAAAATAGTGTAAAAGTAATTAAACCAACATACACAATGCGTAACAAGCAAGATAAATAGACTCAAGTGGGAAAGGAAGAATCTGATTTGCACAGTTATTTCATTATAATATTAAGAAGACACAAAAGCCATCAACAGTACATGAAAATATGTTCAATGCACTCAACATCAAGAAAATGGAAATCAGAACCACAGTGAAATGTAAACACATGCAAGTTAGAATGACATTTAAAAAGTGAACTAAGGATAACTAGTGCTCTGGAAAATATGGAGTAAAGAAAACACTTTCATACTGTTTGTGAGGATCAAAGTTGGTACAGCTGTTGCGGATGTTCCACAAAAACTAAAACAGAGCTACCAGAAATTAAAATTGAAATAGTAATTCAACAATGCCACTACTAAATATGTATTCAAATAACGTGATAATGGTATGACAGAAACACTTGCCCATGCATGTTCAGCGCAGCGCTATTCAAAACAACTAATAAGTGAAAATAATTTAAGTGCCCATTGACGGATAAATGTGGTGCCTACACAGGATGGGGTAGCATTCAGATGTAGGAAGTGAAATCCTGTTTGTGTGGCAACAGAGATGGAACAGAAGATGGTCATGCAAAGAGAAGCAAGCCAGGCATAGACACACATGTACAGGACAATCTCACTCTGAATCTAGAAAAGTTAACTTTCTATAAGTTGAGAGTAGAGGCTGGTCAATGAGTTCTACGTTACCCTTAGACAGGGTGAAGAAGTTGTAGTGTTTTGCTGCACTGTATAGTACACGGCTGTGCATAGCAATATTTTAAAGGCTCGAAGAAAAGATTTTGGAAGTATTCTCCATGAAGAAATTATAAGCAAGTCAGGCAGGGTATTACATCCTTGCAATCCCAGCACCCGGATGGTTGAGGCAGGCTTTTCATAAGTTTGAGTCGTGCCTTAAAAAAAAAAAAAAGACTAGGCAGGTCGCTCAGTGTACAGTCTGAATATTGCAAAATAAACAAGTAGTGATAAATATTAGAGGAGAAAAAGATGTTTAAAGATTATTTAATGTAGTTATTTGTCAGAACATTATATGATAAGCCAAAAACATGGACAACTCTTATGATTTAGGAACCATTAAAAATAAGTTTAAATGTGTTGAAAAGTGTTCAAATTTTGAAAAAGATATAAACTGATGAGAAACAAAGAAGTATAACCCATTCATAAGAGAAATGAAGAGAAACTGCCCTTTAGGAAAAAGGAACATTGCACTTACTAGACAGAACTGAATCACTGGTATTAAGTATGCAAAAAGAGTTAAATTCAAAAATTATGTAGAAATTGCTGAAGAACTCTAAGACATTTTATAGACAACAGAAAGCACCAGTAAGTACATAGATATTATTACTTAAAATACTCAGACATTCTAGATCTCAACTGAGCAAACTCTGAAATGAAAATTTCACAAAAGGACTGAGACAAAAGTCCAAATGAAGAAGAAAAATATTAGCAAGCCTGACAATGCTTCAAACAAATCTTTCCAGTGAGAAGAAGGATCAAAGAACTATAAAAGCTACAGAGATTTTGGGAGAATAAGAATTACTGTATTAGAGAAAGTAAATAGAAAGTGGGAAAAAATTCCTGTGAAAATTAAAGCTGAAGGAGTTCCAAATTTGATGAGACATGAATTTGCAAACACAAACTTAAGCATATAACCCATCTGTGAAAATACAAGGACAAAGAAAAGATTTGGAAAGCAGCAAAGGAAAAGCCATTCACCATGTAGAAAGGTTACTCGAGAAGATTAGAAAACAATTTCTTCAGCAGAAACCATTCATATTAGAAAGCATTGAAATTATTTGGTGAAATGCTGAAAAAATTTATTCTGTAAACAAACACAGCCATAGTATTATATTATGGCTTTGTAATTCTTTTGTTCTTTGTGCTATTAAAAAACAACTCTGTGAAACTATAAATACAAAACCATGGAATAGACTTAAATGTAAAGATGAAATTTGTGACAACATAAAATAAGAATGGATGAGATCTTGTAGATGCAGTATTAAATATATATCTTAAGATAAATTCATATTAATTATAAATATACTTTAATATATTGTAGTATATTAAATATATGCTAAATGTATATTAAATTATATACTAAACAAACATATTAAATTATAAGATTTAGTAAAATGCTGAAAATATTTATTATATATTTATATAGTAAATATATATTTAAGTTTGTGGTTCACATAAAGGACAAATCATGTATTCTTTATGCTTTATTTGGTTTAATGTTATAGTCTCACAGTATACACATTTTCTTAAAGTTGACCAAGTTTATAATTCTTTGTGGCAAAGTAGAACTCCGCTTATAAAAATGGCACAATTTCTTTGTCCATTCACCTATTGATGGATAAATAGCCTACTTACAAGATTCAGCTATTATGAATTGTGCTGCTATTTACATGGGCATGAATGTAAAAATAAGTGAATTAATCTCTGGATAGAGGGCAGAAATTTTAAGAATGGGTGAACACAATCCAATGTTATATTAGGCAAAAGGAAACTTTAACTCCAAAACATAGGTGAATAATGAAAGAGTGGAGAAGATAGTATCCAACAGTAACAAAGAAGACTTGGGTGTGAATGCTAATAGAAGACTTTAAATCAGAAGTTGTTATAGGAGCTAATGTAGGATAGTTTATTTGAACAAAATGTCATGTGATTAGGAATGTAGAACAATTATAAATAGATTATCTATAAAAAGAGGGATTTAAAATATATGCCACAAAGATTAACAGAAGTCAAAGGAGAAATATTTTTATGATGGCTATACATTTTACTACACCATTTTCTATAATGGATATAAAAACCTGACTAAAATTCAATAAACTAACTAAACATAATATCTTGAACAACACTGTGAACCAAATGCACCTAACAGGCATATAAGGAACATTCTGTGCCAACTTTGTAACACTAGCAAAGAAGACAGGAGGGAAAAAGAGGGTGAAGCAAAATAAAGAACAGAACAACATGACAAAGTGGAAACCATGTGCACACTCCTATAGAAACAAGACTAAATAATGCAGAGAAAAAGAAAAGAGAGAGAAAGGAAAAAAAAATAGTCCAGCTCAAGGTTTGTTTCTGCTGTCACTGTGTTGAGTCAGAGTCAAAATCCACATGGACTTACCCTAGCAAGCCAACAGTCACTTTGTGGCAGGGAGTGACTCATCTCAGTGAGTCTGCACCTTTATTTCCTCTGAAGTTCAGGATGGCTTCTGGCCACAAAGCTGTAACAGACCTGCTCAACCTGCAGCAGTCAATGTGTGATCTGTAGGGTGTAGAGACATAGTTTTGAGACAAAAGCCTGATGTCCCTAGAGAGTAGGAAACAGTAGACTGAGCCCGAGGAGGGTTGCTGTCTGTTTGCAAACTCCAAAAAAGCTGGGACTCAAAGCAGCAGATAACAGCTTCTCCTACAGGCACTCTGTCCTTTGATCCCTTGCTTGGGAAGTTATCGGCTAGCATTTGTGTGAACCTCGTGTTAGGCAAATGGTAAAAGTCAATAGAGATAATAGTTTATATTCACTTAAGTAATTATGCACATTCCTTAGGCTGCCTTTACCCCTCAATAAATGTGAGATGCTTCTGAGGCTCTGGGCTCACTTGGAGAGAGACTAATCTCAGTGAGACCTCTGAACCTACATTCATCAGGTCTTCTCCTCGTTTCTTTCAGCACCGACCCGTAACATACAACAGTGGGGTGGACTCATCTGGGAGCCGCTGGCAGAAGCCAGCAGCTGTTCTGAGTTCTGAGCTCATTCAGTCCCTCTCTAAGGTATCCACCAGCCAGTCACCCTCAGCCACAGAATGACCAAATTCACCTCAATCGCCAGCCCATGAAGTGGCATCTGCTGCTCCACTGCACTGCCGCATCTCTCTGTGCAGTCCTGTGGGGTCACCAACAGTCACCCCTTGTGCACAAATTGGAACCACTCCATAATCTACCTTTGTCCTCCAGCCTTCCAAGGTCTTTTTCTTCTTCTATTTATCTATTTTTCCCTAGCCCTTTTCAAATTTTCTCCATTGAGCATAAATCTGTGTGCTTATATATGGCACACAATTTCTGGTATGTTTTAATTTTTTTATATATAACCATAAATCAAGTTCAGGCAGCTAAAGGTGGCAGATTAATAGTTAACTCATTTTGGCATTTTCTATGCTGTGATTGATGCTATTGTTACTGCTAATAGTATCCCTTCAGCCAAAGTGGCACAAATGTTTTGGTGAGCTGTTATTTTTTGTATACCAAGATTGAGATTAACTAAGGGTTAAATCACCGTGGGCCAGTGCCAAAGAACCAAGGGCTTGGTCAAATAGGATGCAAGTTCTCATCTCCCATATATTAAAAAGGTAGGATCTTGTAACATACTCAAAACTGAAAGCCAGCTATACCGGGAAATAAGCAAACATCAATCAATAAAATTGAATCAATAAAATTGCAGATATAATTTAAAAAACCTGCCAACAAAGAAATGGCCAAATCCTGAAAGATTCACTGAGAAATTCTATAAGAAATGTGGAGAATATATAATATCCGTTACGGTTTATGTCTAGTTGTCCGCACAAAGCCTCATGCAGGCCAGGAGTGGCTTCTGGAGTTTGTGATTGATTCTTGATCCAACGCTGGGATTGCAGATATGAGTGCTACACCCTGGCCCTGAGGCGGGTAATTTGCATTACAACATAAGGAAGAGAAAGAGGCTAGCTATCTACCTGAGCTGCTGCCATGTTCTTGCTCTTTGCTGCCACCATGAGTGTTTGCGCTCTGCCATGTGCCACTCTGCCTTGGAGCAAACTGAGTATGGATTGAAAACTCTCTTGTGAGCTAAATGAATTTTTCCTTCCTTAATTCTAGGTATTGGTATTTGTCCCAGCAATGAGAGAGAAGTAGTGGAGACATAATTTGGTACCAGGAGTGGGGTTGTTGCTGTGATTACCTGACCATGTGGATTGTAAGCTTTTGGGAATGGCTTATGGGAAGAGATAGGAAAGGTTTGGAGATGTCACCTACCAGAGAAGTGCTGGAATGGCTTTGGCTGTTCTGTATGGGAGATTCTGGTCAGAGTTCAGAAGACCAGAAGGCCGATAGAAATTGTGCCTGTAAACACCAGGCTGGGGAGATTTCTGCTGGGATAAAGGACTGCATTGGTTGTTAGACTACAGACAATATGTGTTATGGTTTGGCAGAAAGTTTGTCTGAATTTTGCTCATGTCCAGAGACTGCCTGAGACTGAGATTAAGCATGATGGGCTGATCAATCTGGCAAAAGAAATTTCAAGGCATTCAAATATTGAGGCAGCCTGGCTATTGGGGGCTTTCAGTCAGATTTACAATGAGAATGAAAAGCAAAGAGCCCAGCAGGATGATTTAAAGTGTTGTAACTTTGACCACAAAGTAAGCTCCAAGAAAACTGTGGAATACAAACAAAAAGCTGAGAGGATCTCCATTGCTGAGAAAGAACAACAGAATAGAAATGATGGCCTGAGAGCACCACAGGAGGTGGCACTTCTCCTCCCTTTGCAGCCTCAGAGCTGCAAGTGTGAGGGACTTTGCTTTGAGGATAGAGATGCAGAGTTCCATGTTCCAGAACAGGGGTAGCAAGCATATCAAGTTCCAAAATGCTGTCAGCATAGATAATTTGTTCCTTGGAATCAGGACCAGAGTGCTCTGTAATCCAGGCACTGAACCCTGCAGCCAAGTTAGAAAGATGCCTGGATACTGTTCCAGCTGGCAACAGCTCTTGGCGTCATCCACACAGTGTTGGCTTTAGGCACTTGTAGAATGCAGGAGTACTGAGATCGAGAAGATTTCCACCTAGATTTCAGAATGTGACCCTGGGAGGCCATGTGTAAAACTGTGAATGAGAAGCCTATTCAGTGGAAAATCCCAAAAGTTTAAAAGCCAGGAACATGGACCATCTAAGAAAAACTGCAAGAAGAGTGCAAAGCAGGCTGGAAACAGAATCCATGGGAGATACAACCAGCAGCAGAGCCATAGAGGTAGGGCCACATGGAGCCCACAATTTGCCACAGATTGCATCAATTGTTCCACATGGAATTACAGGATTTAATGTTTGCCCAGCTGGAGTTTGAACTTGTGTTTGTCCCATACCTTTTCGAATGGTAATGTTTATCTTGTACCCTTGAATGTTGGAAGTGTTTAACTTTTCATTTGTACAGGGACTCTCAGATGAGTCTGTCTTAGACCTTGGAGGAGACTTGGGACTTGGACTTTTCAGCAATGCTGAGACTGTTAGGACTCTGGCAGCTCTTGCAGATAGATTACCTGCGTTTTGCTCATGTGCATGAGCATTTGGGGGGGTCAGGGGCAGAATGTTACAGTTCTCATGTGATATAATGTTGACAGACTTAATAATGATTTTTAGTGTTAGTTAAATGTTGAAGATGTGAAATGTTAATAAACAGGTCTTTGTGTCTGGAGACTAGTTTGAAGAAGTCCAATTGCCAAGTTGAGAAAGGGTGTATTGTGGTGGTTGATACATTGTGTCTCATTGAGAAGCTGTAAGCTTGGCTAGGTAAGCTCAGCAATGTCATGCCTTAGGGTTAGGAAGCCTTTCTGTAGGGCATGGGGACCCTTACCCTTCCTAGGGCATGGAAGCCCAGCCCTAGATTGTAGAGTGCCTTCTCTAGAGTGACTCAGCACAAAAAAGATATAAAAGGGAGTTGAGGAAGGAACTCCTCCACAGAGGAGTTCTAGTATGCAGTCAGCATGGAGAAAAGGACATTGTAGCTCTGGTCTTCACAGTCATCATGGAAGGAAATCAGAGAGGCGTGCAAGAAGCCACAGCTGCTACTCCTCCCTTTGCTTTGCTGTTTTCCTCCTCCATGAACTGCTGCCCTCTGCAATGTACTACTCTGCCTTGGAGCCAGCTGAGTATGGACTAAACCCTCCATCAACTGTGATCTGAATAAACCTTTACTTTCTTAATTTTGGGTGCCAGATATTTTGTCCCAGCAATGACAGAGAGGTAACCAAGACAATATCACTGCTTCCTCAGCTCCTTAGCAAAGTTGAAAGTGAAGCAATATTTTCAAATTCATTCCTAGAAGTGAGCATCATCGTAACACCAAAACCAGAGGAGGACCTAACCAAGAAAGACAAGTATAGAACAATCTCCCAAATGAACAGATGCAAAAAATCCCAACATGATAGTAAAGAGAAGGCAGAAAGTAATCAGGAAAATTATGCAGATGAGCAAGTAGGATTCATCTGAGTGATACACAGAAGGTTCAACATATGCAAATCAATAAACATAACCACATCGTATTAATAGAGCCAAGGAAAAAGCCCCGTGATCATCTCAATAGTCTCAGAAAAATTTTTGACAAGTCTATTACAAATTCTTGATAAATGCCCTACCTACAGAAAATTGGGATAGATGGCCTTGATCTGATTAAAAACATCTGTGACAAACCAACAGCTAACATTGTATTATATGGGCAAAAACTGAAAGCTTTCATTCTAAACTCAGGAACAAGACAAGGATATCCACCATCACCACTCTTATTCAATATAGTCCTGGAAACTAGCCAGGCAATTATGCAACAAAAAGAAAAGAAAAAAATAAAGATAGGAAGGGAAGAATGTAAATTATCTTTACTTGCAGATGATATGATGTTCTATTTAGAAAACCCCAGAAACACCACCAATAGTCTTCTAGATTTAATAGCCAAATTCAAAACATAGGTAGATAGAAATTCTACATCCAAGAATCAATAGCCTTCTGCTGCCTAAATAATAAACTTACGGAGAGAAAATTAAGGAAGCAAAGCCTTTCACAATAGCATCCAAAAAAGAGAAATAGGAATCAATCTAACAGAGGAAGTAAAAGATTTTGCATTGCAAACCACAGTACTCTGAACAAAAGAGATGGAAGAGAATATACGAAAATGGAAATACATTCCTTTCTCTTGGGTAGGAAGAAAGAATACAGAGAAAATGGTCATGTTTCAAAAATTGTTATACATATGTATTGCAATTCCAGCCAAGTACACAACAGAATATCTCACAGAATTAGAGGAAACTTCCCTAAATTTGACTTGGTAACAGAAGAGACCTAGAGTAGCAAAGGTCATTCTGGGTAACATCTAAATAAATGTTTACACCAAGTAGGAAGCACAGATTTGAGAATAACAACCTTTCAACAATAAGTAATTTCCTTATGCTTTAAATTATAAATGCTATTTTAGTCATGTTAAATGTCCCAGAAACACTAAAACATTTTGATGTCCACCATAGCAGAGATGTTTGTTGGCTTGTTTGCTTATTTATTTAGTTAGTCTTTGTCATTGGGATTTGAACCCAAGGCCTTACACATGCTGAGCAAACTCTTTCTGTTAAGTCTATTCCAAATATTAGAAAGTACTTATGTAATAGTTTTCTATTATTTTATATTTTCACATCAGCATGTATACCTTTGAAATATATTTTTGGACAACATGAAAATAAATTTTAAAAATTTGGTTTCACATTTATGTTCCACTTACGCCCTTATTGTGAGAAAGAAATTGATGTTAGAATTAGAAATTGAAGTATTTCTCACAAAGTGCTTGATCAGAAAATATTTTTTGTATTTGTAAAGTTCAAAAGAAATATGGTAGCAAATTAACATGCTTTTTTGTTGCGGTATTACTACTTCCGTGTCAATTCCAGAGGCACCGGAGTATAATTTGATTCACATCCTTTGTTTTGACAAAGCTCCTGTGGCTAACAATTGAATAAATCTTCATAGGATATAAAGCATGTTCCCACTACCTTGCACAGGATTTCACACTGAGATAGCAATATGCACTCAGACTTCCCATCCCTGCTCCTAGAGAGTCATGCTTATGCTCACAAAAAATAAAAGTAGAGAACAGTTTTGTTTTGGCCTAAATAGCAACCATGCAGGGTGTTATCTACCTGTTAGTACTCTGAGAAATTTTTATGAGAGATGATAGCAGTATGGGAGAATTAAAGGGTTGACCTCTAGGTCAGTAAGAAAGAAAACAGATTTCTGTGATGGTCATGAGTTCTCAATGGCTAGTGTCGTAAAAGTGCTCTCTGGTGTTATGCTCTTAATATAAACTGGAAGAGCATAGCTGTTAAACTGATTTTGGAGTAGCATACAAACCAAACAGAACTCATCAGCGGTATTCTCCATGGACTGAAGGCTATCATAGTGGGAAGCTGGAAAATGACATGTCCTTCAAGGGCCAGCAATGGCCACAAACAGAAGGCTCCAGGGTAGCCACTTGAACAGAAGGAAATCAGTAAGTCTATATAGCTAGGAGACCAATGATTTTAATGACAATTCTATTTGTGTAACTAATTATAACCTTAATTGTTGGAAATAGAGGTTATTAATGAATGATTACATAAATTAATTAATATGTAAAATTATCAAATAAATACAGTGCCTTGATAAGTATATGTAAAATATGTTCACTTACTTGGTCTAGTTTTATCTTTAAGAAAAATAAGACAACATTTTTGGGGTGAGCCAACGTTGTTATCTATTGAAATTACAAATTAATTACAAGGAAGAAAATAAGACAACAGAAATTACAAACTACTAAATTCAGAATAGTAAAGGATGCAATGTATCCTCATTGTTCTGTATGTCTTTTAATCTCACAAAAAATAAAAGATCTAAGAATATTTTTAAAATAGAAAATTATGGAAGGTACTACCTAGAGAAATCAATGGCATACTAAAACATTGAAAACCAAGCCAAAACAAAAAATAAACAAAACAAAACATTGACTGCACATGTAACATTTCTATCAACTCATGGACAACATTATTTAGAAGTATATCTAAATATGGCTAGAACATGACTTCTCCCAATGAATGATTTAATATTACCATCTTCATAACAGTATTAGTTGTGGTGGGAGAGGAAAAATGACAGGTAATCACATCTTAATTGCTGAGTAGTCCCTGTAGTTCAGTGTGGATTGTAAGCAGCAGTATTGATATTGCTTGGGATATGGTCCAAGATGAAATTTGAAGGACACCACTCAGACCCACTGTACCATAATCTACATTAAACATGATGCTTAGGTTCTTTATGTCTGCATTGACTTTGAGAAGCACCACATGAGGCAATGCTGCCTTTGTGTATTATGAATGTATCGGGATAATAAATAAAAAAATATATTTATTTTGTGCTTGGCCAATTGACTCAGAATTTATTCTCAAAAGTAAGCAAATTCATTGGAAATCTACAAAATAAGTGACATATCCTTTTGGTATGACATTTAGCATACACTCTCAGTCATTAAAAACAAGACCAAAAATCCTAAAACCCTAAACAATGGCCAATTCATTTTCTTTACAAGCTTAAATTTATTAAGAAGATTTTGAACAGTTTCTCTTGAAGATATTCTGCACCTATCTAAATTATAGATTTTATTTTAAAAATAAGTGGATTTGGGATTGGACGAGCTAGTTTGTAAATCTTATTTTACCTTTAGAATGAAGATATCTATTTAAAGAGAGTAAAAATATGCATTTTTCAATATAACATGACATATTGGAATGAAATTACTTTAGTTTTCAAGGCATTTAATAGATTAACATGCAAAGACATTTCATCTCTGTTTCTGGTCTTCTTTATTTATTTATTTGTTTATTCATTTATTTATTTTGCAGAACCAGGGATTGAACTCAGGCCCTTGCGCTTGCCAGGGGAGTACTTATTCTACTGAGCCATCTCCTCGGCCCCTTAAAATACTTTTAAGAACCAAGTATTATTTAGACAAGAACACTATATGATGAAATATGATTACAGTATATATTTTAATACAATGAACTTAAAGATGACCAGAAAATAATTCCAACATCTATAAACATACACAAACATCAAAATCCCTTTTCTCAGAAATGTCATTCATTCAGCTTGATTTTTAGCACAGTTTACAATTTTTTCACAACTGTAAATCTATGCACAAATTTGTTTTCTGTTTATGGATTTATTTAAAAATGTCTCAAGTTATTCAAAACTGTTAATCACCATCATCGTGTGAATTTTAAGTTCAATTAGTCCTTCCTGTTCAACAGCTTACAGTGCATTTGTCCTGAGACTATTATTCAAATTATGATGCACAGGCTTTTTAAATAATTATTAGAGGGTATAGACATCAATAACATGAGGACTATAGTAAGCCATGCTGTATGAGTGAAAAGTATAGTACATAATTTTCTAGTGATAATGTGAGAAATTCTGCCCTTCATCCTACAAGTTACACAAAAATAGTACACTCATGTAGTCTTAGTGGGTCATAGGGATGGCTGTGGTGGCAAAGGCCAGCAATCCCAGGACTCCAGAAGCAAAGATAGGGGAATCCCTGTGAATTCAAGGCCAACCTGGCCTACATGGAAAGCTTAAGGCAAGCCTAAAAAAAAAAAAGAAAGAAAGAAAGAAAGAAAGAAAGAAAGAAAGAAAGAAAGAAAGAAA
>NDGN011546169.1:0-16828 GCA_002564285.1 Tympanoctomys barrerae | reverse complement strand
TCTTCTTCTTCTTCTTCTTCTTCTTCTTCTTCTTCTTCTTCTTCTTCTTCTATCAAGGATTGAACTCAGGACCTTGCACTTGCCAGCTATCTCCCTGGACCCTAAGCAGGCCAAACAAAAGAAAAAGAAAATAACACAAATGATAAATTCAAGATTAGATAAAGATTCTTCTTCTTTTGTGTGTGTGTGTGTGTGTATTTTTTGTGTTTTTTATGTCTACGGGGTGTTCAGGGTCTCACTACTAGATTGGACTCGTAGTGATCCATCTGTTTACAGCCTTCCAAAATCTGGTATTACAGGTGTGTGCCACCATGCCCAGTCTCAACTGCCATCTCAGTGCACTCCTGGGGAGGTGCTGGCATAGCAAGCCTGGAGATCGAACCCCTGGCCCCTATACCTGCTTGCAGGCACTTTAATCTGCTGAGCTATTTGGCTGGCCCTTCCATGATAAAGATTAAAAGAAATATAGCAATCAATTCATGTCCACAAACCTGACAACTTAGATAAAATGGAAAAAAAAATTCTTTCCAAAAATGACTGTTGGGCTCGGGAGATAGTTCAGTGGCATAAGTGCCTGCCTGGCAAGTGTGAGGTCCTGAGTTTGATTCCTGGTAAAAAACTAAAAATAAAAATAAAAATAAAAAATAAAAAATTAAATTAAAGCTTACACAGGAAGAAATAGAAATGTTAAATAACCCTCTATCTATAAAATAAATTTAATATATAATTCAAACTTTTGAAGAAGGAAAATTCTAGTCCCAGATGGCTTCACAGGTAAATTCTACAAATAGCTGAGCATTAAATAACAATTTTGTACATATTTTCCTACTATTCAAAAAAAAATAAAGAACTCATCCTATGAGACCAGCATAATCCTGACAGACAATACAGTAAAATAAAATAACAGGATAATTCCCATGAATACACATAAAATCCATAACAAAATATACATAAAATCCAGACAATAAAATTCAACAAGATATAAAAAAAATTCACAAAAAATAGGATTTAACACAAGAATGCAAGGATAGTTCAATATTTAAAAAAAAATTTTTTTTAAATTTTTATGTAATTCACTATATAAGCAGAGAAAAAACCCAAAATCTTCATAATTAAAATTCATGCAGGAAAAGCATTTTATAAACACATATTCATGAGCAAATCCCTCAGAAAATAAGAACTAGTAAGGAACATACTGTCCATGGTAAAGTGCATTCACCAAAAACTACAACAAACACTGCAGTGAAATGCCGGTGTCTCCTTTCATCCCTCCTTTATAGTACTGTACCATACAGCAAGGGAAGGGGAGAAAACATTTATATTGGAAAGGAAGGAATGAAACTTTATATACATAAACAATATGATTATTTACACATAAGTTCCAAAGAAAGCTTTTAGAAGGGCTGGCCAGATAGCTCAGTGGACTAAAGCACCTGCTTGAGCAGAGCACAGCAGCCAGGGTTCGATCCCTGATGTGCCATGCCAGCCCCACCCCCCAGGTGCGCTGAGATGGCAATTGAGACTGGGTGTGGTGGCAGGCACCTGTAATCCCAGTACTTGTGAGGCTGAAAACAGGAGGATCACTACAAGTCTGATCTATGTAGTGAAACCCTATAGACTCTGTACTAAATACATTTTTTTAAAAAAAGCTTTTAAAACTAAGACTAACTTTAGCAAGGCTACAGAATACAAGGCTAAAGTACAAAGATTTATTTTTAATTCTATATCCTCACAATGAACAAGTAGTTGAATTTTTCACACAAAAATCCCTGAAATAACACTTACGTATAAGTCTTACAAGATACATGCAAGCTCTGTTTACTGAAAACCAAAAAACAATGATAAAAGAAATCAAAGACCAAAATAACTGGAAAGAGATGATATGTTGATGCACCGAGGACAATGTCATCAAGATGTCGGTTCTTCTAAACTGATTTCTGTGCTCAACAACCTCCAATCTAAACCCAAATAGGATTTTTTTTTTTTTGCAAAAATCAACAAGTTGATTCTAAAACAATTTTTAAGAAGAAACAGCAAAAGAAGTTATGTTTGGAATCCACTATGTCCCCTAAACAGGCTCATTGTGTGCAAAAGCTCATTGGTTGCTGAGGGCCTTGGGGAAGTGACTGGGCCATAAAAGCTCTAAATTCATCACTGGGTTAACATAATTAGGAGATCATAATTGGATGGCATCAAATTAGTGTTTTGGTGGAAACCAGACTATGACCTACATAAAAGATTTACATCATGGGCATCTAAATTCAGGATTATACCTTATCCTCATCACCATGACATGAGTGTCTTTCTTGCCCCACAGCCTTCCACCATCATACTTCTGACTCATTACAAATCGATAGGGCTTGCTACAGTAAGTCTTTCCTCTTTCAAACAGTTAATCTCAGGTATTTCAGCACAGCAATGGAAAGCTGATTGACACACACAAAAAAATCAAGTTAGAATAAAAGGATATATTTGAAGGGAAAGAATTGTACCATATGATTTCCAGACCTCCTAGAGAGTTAAAATGGTCAAGACAATGGGGTTTTGTAGGAAGACAGATGTAGAGCTCAGTGGAGTAGAAAAGAAATGGGCACATATAGGCAATTGATTCATGATAATATTGCAGAAGCAACTACATGGAGAGAGAATGGCCTTCTCAACTAATGGTGCAGGAGCAATTGGATATCCATGAAGGCAATAAACCTCAACTGATATCTCACTGCATATGCAAAAATTAGCTCAAAATAGATGATAGGCTTACATGTAAAAGCTAAATAAAATCTTCAAGAGAAACTATAAAAGAAAAATTTTGTCATTTTGGATTAAGCAAGTACTTCTGAGATACAGCCCTAGAAGTACAGCAGTACCTCAGTTCACAAACTGAATTCTTTGCACAACACTGGTTAGGCACTGACCTGGACGAGGACCAAATCAAATTCAATGGTTAGGTTCAGTGTTGACCTTATGGGGAAATTTGATTTAGTTCTCATCCAATTCAGTTTGTTATCAGAATCATTGAAAGAATTAAGTTTGTGAAGGGAGGTACCACTTTATAATCCATTAAAGAAAAAAATGTATAAAGGTGCTCCATCAAAATTAACAATTTATAATCTTCAAAGCCTTATTAAGAAAATTAATAACAAAGCTACCCAACTGAGAAAAGTGTTTATTTAATTATCTATATCTCCTAAAGAACTTAGAATATGTGAAGAATACTCAGACAAACAAGGCAAATACCCAATGGGCAAAAGGTGTGAACAGACACATAGAGAAAAATATCTGGTCTGCAAATAAGCCTCCAAAAAGCTGCTAACCACCACTAGTCATCAAGGAAATACAAATTAAAAACATAGTGTGATACCACCACACAGCCATTAGACTACAAATATAATTAAATTACAAAACAAAGTGCTGATTAGTGCATGAAGAAACAGGAATGCTCACACATAGCTGCTGGAAATACAAATAGTACAGCTACCTTGCAAACATTTGCCAGCTTCTCACAAAGTTCAGTATACCTTTATCATACAACAATCTCATTTGTATGTTCTTCTCTAGAGAAATGAAGATGCCTGCTCCTACTAAAACCTGTACATGCTTATAGAAGCTTTACTTGTCACCCCCAAGTCTAGAAACAACCTACTGTTTGTCCACCAGTCATGGCATAGTCCCAAGATTTGACATTACTCATGAATACAAATGAATGAACTACACACAACACAAATGGACTTCAGATACCTTGTGTCAGGTGAAAGAAGCCAAACTCAAAGGCTACACACACTGTGCAATTCCATCTGTGAGATATGCTGAAAATCACAGAAGTATTGGAATAAAACACAGATTGTCATTTGTTAAGCACTGGAAGTAAGGAAGGTTGTTACTCCAGAGGAGACTCAGTGGTAATGAAACTCTTGTATTCTTCAGTGAATACTGTATATGTTCATCAGAACTGACAAATTGTACACTAAAAGACCTGACTTTACTGTATGCAAATTATATCCTAAAAGGGAGAAAGAGAGACAGACAGACAGACAGACAATACCTCTCATAGCAAATAGAAGAAAATTAAAGTATTCGACACTGTGACCAAATACCTGAGTAATACATCTTTTAAAAGGAAAGATTTATGTTGACTCATGGTTCCAGCCCATGGCCTGCTGGCTTCACTGCTGAGGGCTTGTGGAAGAAGGGAGGGGTACAGCAAAGCTGTTATTTAATGATCACTCTCCTGAAGAACTTGCACCCAAAATATGTGATCAATACTCAAATGAAGAAGGCAAATATAAAGTGTCAGCTAGGAAGCAAAGCAAAGGGGGCAGAGCCAGAGAAAAAGGGGACTGGATATTGGCCCCATGATTAGGACCCCCAATCCAGTCCTTCAAGCAGACCTTACCAAATGTTCCCATAATCTTCCAATAAACAATGTCATGAAATTATGATCTTATCAGTGGGTCAACCCTTGAGGAGGTTAGCTAGTGCCCTTAGGACCTAATCATATTGCCAAAAGCTTTGGCAAGGAGAACGGCTGGTATTCAATTTTGGCTGACAATGTGGTCCTTGCTTGCCAGACCTCATGGGAAGTAAGTGGCAGTGTAAGTGATACTGATACACAATCACCCAGCAGAGCCTTTCCCCAAACCAGTAAAACTGCAAAAGGAGCCTGTGGTATTCCCTCCTGTGCCCGGAGAGGACCTGAAATTGCCTCAACTTTCCCTTGTGAGAAATACAAACACCTACTCATGCCAGGCCTCCAGCGCAGGGGGTCTCCTGCCTTCTTGGGAGCTTCCCACCCACTTTATGGAGCACATGCATATGGTAGCCCCTTCCTGGGCCTACTTCCTCCAGACCTTGCATCCCACTGCTCCCACCACGGGGTATGGGGCACCAAGCCTGCCCCTCTTCCTGGACTCTGCACTTTCTCAGGGAGTCTGACTCCTATGGCGGTGCTGCCTCCTGTCCCATATGGCTGTGACTGGGGACCGACCCAAATTCTCTGATGTTCAAAATCTTTTGTGGTGCTCTCTCTCGGAGAAAAGTCTGCCTCCAGTCAGTTTCCACCCTGAGCTCCTCTCCTACCCTCTTCACAGCATGTGCTGATGAATACATGAATGCTGAGCTTTTGTTTTACAGAAAAGAGAGGTTCTGCCTCCTTCCAGGGTGCTGTGGATGTTTTGTGGAAGAGGAGGATTGTGCCTCTGGAGGTGGGCAGAGACTGGCTGTAGTGGATTTCCGGTACCGGCCTCCTCTCTCTACCATTGGCAAGAGCCAATATCACCCAGTGCTCCCAGTGCGGGCCATCTACATCCTCTCACTCAGAACAGTCATGCAAGGCTGGATGGTGTGGTCAATCTAATGGACATCTTCAGCACTGAAACCACTGTGGGACATACACACTGCACTGACAGCAGGGCTGGGATCCTGTACTTCCCTGCGGAGCAGCAAGGCTGTGATTCTCATCCCTGTCCACGCTGGGGGCAGCACCATTGACAGTTTCATTGTTCTTCTCCCTGACGCATACTTTTTTCTTAGAGGAAAGACAGTTGAAATCCACCATTCACTCTCCTTCCCAATAGGCCACACAGCCCTGGAGACATGGCAGCACTCTGTGGATTTGTGTGGGATGCACAAACAGGCCACCCAGAGCCACTTTGGGGCCCAGCTTTCAAAGAAATGCCCACTGGTCCTTGGGATGTTCGGGTAAGCCTGTCCAAGCAGGTAGGCTGATGCTTCCCCACAGGCTACACTGAGAAGTCCTTTCTGCTCTGCCATCTCTGGAGTCAGCCAGCCACAGATGTCTCCACTTCGAGAATCAAGGTGGAGAACAGTCCCTGCCATGTCTCCTCTTCCAGAGCTCACCTCACATTTCCACACTTGTCCTCCATAGCAAGCAGCTTCTCCAAGGAGGCCAGGCCTACCACGACCAAGGTCTTCCTTGGGGTCCTCAACATTGCCAGGAGAGCTGGCTTTAGTTTTGTTTCAATTGTTTGCTAAAACTAATAACATGCTTCTTAATTTTCTGGAGCTTTGGAAAGGAAAACAAGGAAAAAAAAATCAGCCTTCAACTCATTTTCTCTCCACCTTTCCAAATGAAAGAGAAGAAGGAATGGATGCCTCCAGTTAATAAATGCAAGTGGCCTAAATCAAAGCCCTGCTTCCCCTGAGGCGACTGCGACTGTGCAGCTCCCTGGCATCTCAGAAGCAGCTCCTTTCAACAGGTTTCAATGAGTGCCTGCCAGCCACGAGGGCACAAGCAATCCTCAGGCGCATCAAACCCAAGAGTTTGTCACTTGGAAGCCTGGTGGAAAGATGTCAGGCGCAGTGTGTTGGGAGGGACGATGCCTGGTTAACCCCTTTTCTTCAAGGCATATTGCACCCCTCTGCCATGCTAGGTTGCATTTACCTTGGCCTTGAAGAAGCGGGACATTCTGCAGCACAGGCTATAAATCCTTTTATTTTCAGCTAGCATGAGCCAAATATAACAGGTAGCTGTCCAGACCTGTTTCAAAAGGATAAACCCCAGCTAAGCACATAAATAACATCCCCTGCCTTTTATCATATAAACATAGCCAGAGCGCCAAGTGTGTTCAAAGAACACAGGTTCTCATTGTTATCTCATTAAGTGCACTAAATATGTAGCAGAGAAAATGCTTTCACATCTTGGGCCTGGTTTAAACTATCAGGGAACAGATTAGAGTTAATTAATGCAGCAAACTCTGTAACTGGCTGCCATGGAGGCTCCCGACAGGATCCAGGCTTACCCCTGTCACAGACAGAATCCAGAAAACCAAAGTGGACAGTGACGCGCACCCTTTCCTGCCCCCACAACCCAATGTCGTAACCCTGAGTATTTAATCTGTAACTCGCAACCCTGATTGGGAGATAAACCTCCACCCGGGCCGGGCAGTTGGCGGACACCAAGCAGACACTGCCGAGGTCTCTCACCAGAGCTCCGGAAATCGCCCAGAGCTGCAGGCCCCAAGCAAGACAGCCAAGCTGCTTCTGGCCAGGTGGAAAGAGCGTGCTGATTATTCGTGCAACTGGATGAACAGGGATTTTTATCTTATAGCATGAGTCAAGAGATAAAAATTCCATTGCAAGAGCGGGTGGAGACTAACCCTTAACTGTTAATTGTAAACTGAAAAAGAAGGAGAAAAATCTATAAGCTTTGGCTTGGGTCATGCTGTGAACACGTGAAAGGTCCTCCTGTCCTCAAATTCCATTTTCCCCCTAACCTCTGGACCAAGCAGCCAATCAGAAGGCAAAGAGCGCTTTCTCTCACCCCAAGTTTATGTCAGTTCTCCACCCACGCTCCAGGCCTCTTAGGAAAGAAAGCTCCATCCACAAACCACCCTTCACAGCCCATGGGGACCAGGTGTAGCCTCAAATTGCAACACCTCAAAGTGTTTCTAATTTAAAATTGACTGGCTGTTCTCAGGCTGAAATCCAAGGCAAATGGAAGTTTACAAACAGCTGCCTACAAAGCCCCAAACAAGGCAGATCCAACAGAGAAGATATTTTGGCCAGCCTGGTGTGGAAATCCTAGCTACTTGGGAAGCTGAGGCAAGAAGATCTCAAGTTCGAGGTCAGCCAAGGCAATTTAATAACATCCTGTCTCAAAAACAAAAAATGGTTAAAGGAAGAGGGGGACAGTGTTCCGTGGTTGAGCACTAAGCTAGCACACACAAGGCACTGGATTCAATCCCTGGTAGCCTGTAAAGGAGGGCCAAAACCAGTGACTTTCTTCCTGTCCTTCTACACTCATGGTCTTGCACCTGAGAGTTCCTTAAAGTCTGAGAAAGAAAATCAAAAGATAAAATGGGGAATTGGTACTTTTGATCACACACTGAACCATATACACTTGGAAAGAACATATATATGTGGGGATCATATATATGGTGGGAAAATATATATGTATATGTTTGGAGATATACCTGGAGAAAACATTCAGAGATATATTTGGAGAGAGATATATAGAGAAATACATATATTTAGAGATGTACACATATGTACACATTTTGAACATAGAGATATATATGCTCAAAAAAAATGTGTGTACATATATGTGGAGAAAAGAATCACACCCAAGTGTCAGCAGGTGTTGGCCCCACTAGGGCACTAGGACCTTACACAACTGGCATTTGATCTTTTTTTTTTTTTCCTGTATTTTAGGGAAGGGTCTCCAGGGTGTTCAGGGTCTCACTACTAGATAGGATTAGTAGCGTTCCGCCTGTTTACAGCCTCCCAAGAGCTGGGATTATAGGCGCGCGCCCCCATGCCAGTCTCTAGATGGCGGCGTCTCAGCGCGCCCCAGGGTCGGGGCTGGCATGGCAGCGGTGGGGCGTGGCCAACCCACAACTGACATCTGACATTTGACTTCTTTCCATATGTTCTGAACAGTGCATTAGGAACACTGTTAATTCTATAACAGAAGAACAACTTTGTATTTTTAAAATGCTGCACTATATTAGAAGCATAAATTGGTCTTTATATGGGACGATAACTAAACACTTCCTAATCTACATAGTCCAAGCCTACATAGGACTCATCTTCCCCTCCTTCGACGAAGCAGCGGAATCCAGTCAGTAGGTTCGCCCTTTCTCAGTCCCCGGCTGGCAGGTGGAGAGAGCGCTGGGGTCGAGGGGCAGGAAGGCGCTCGCTGCGCCTTGGCCAGAGCAGCGCTTCCAGCTCCAAGCTCTGCAGTCTTGCAGAGCTGTGCGGAAGGAAAAGCCAGACATGGGGAATACAGACTCTGGCAACCAGCACAGCTTGCCCCGCCCCACTCCCCCACCCCAAACCCGCCCCGCCTGTTTCCCAGATCAGAAAGAAGAGGTCAGAGGTTTACCTTGGCTTTTTGCTTTTCTTACTTGTGAAGACTCAGAAAATGACGTTGATCTTCCTGAGCGCTTGCCTATGTTAGCTCTTCTATTTGTCATAAATTTTCATTTGCTCCTCCCATCTCCTGGCCCACTTTGTTTCTCTTGTTTCAAAAAGGCAGGCATCCACATGAAGTTGTCTGACGTACACACACACACACACACACACACACACACACAGTGTTTATGTGCAGTTCGTGTTTTCAGTTGACATGGATCAGCCTTTCCTCTGGGTACTTCTTTCATGAGCCGCTGTACTTTTTAATCTCTCCCCAGTGTCACTCCAACTCTTTACAGTCCTCGTGTTTGACAATTAGGGGGACCCCAGCCCCAGGGAGCACTCCGATGACTGTAAGACAGATCCCTCATGGGAGCTGTTCAGGCTGGGGAGGGATGAGCTCAAGAACTGTCCTCTCTGACTGCCTTCCCTGTCCTCCCAACCTGCGATGACCCCGCGGAACCATCGAGAACTGCCCTGGTGGTCTCCAGAGCCCTCTCAATGCCCATGCAGTACGGAGCCCAGCAAGGGGTCCTGTACCCCTGGGAGTCACGCGGCTGCAAGTGCACTGCAATGGACAGCCACTGTCCCCCAGAAAGTTACTTGGAGATCCTTCCTCAAGTATCTTGCTGGACTTGCTCCCAAACCCTCATGCATCTCCTATTTTAAATAAATGAGACCAGGCTCAGTGAGGGTGTACCTGAGCATGCGTGTTATGCACTGCCAAGACAGGAACTGTACAAGACACCCCAGCCAGGGCTGCCCCTCCACCCCAATGCCAGTGAAGGCTTTCTCACACTCAATATTTTTGTTTCTAGAGGAAAGAACCTTGGGCTGCCCCATTCTTCTGAAAACTCTCTCCAAGGCTTATTATGTCTAAGTAGCTCCAAACTATCACGCTCATGAACAGAGTGATCCGCCACATTCCACTCCCATGATGCACAGGGGAAAGGAGTTGGCAATAGGGTGGATGAGGCTGTGAATGCCCTGCCACCTGCTTACCTGCTCATCCAGCAACCAAAGCCCTGACATCACACAGAGGATCAGGCTGGACTGGGGACCATAAATCTAAAAAGAAAAGCATTGACCCTCTCATGTAGGCAAGGCAGGTGACAGAACAAGTTTGCTCTTTGCTGACCAGAGTTTAAGCACCCACCCCTCATGTTGGCCCTATGTCTACTGATATGGGAAAAACACAGCCTACCATTGTAGAAAAGAGGCCATTGGCCACAGGAACTAAGATGTGTCTCCAACAGTTTGGGGTTGGCAACCCAGTGGAAAGTTAATGAGTTTATTAATAAATTATTATTAATAAATTGATGAATGTGAGGATAAAATCAAACCATTCAGCTTGGGGACCACCCAGAACAATTACAACAACTGTAATGCTAGTCAACATCTACCCCCCTTCTACCCAACTATCCAGCTATCCATCCATTCAACCACCTAACCATTCATCTATTTAATCACCATCTATCCATCCAGTTAGGCATTCATCCACACATCCATCCGTCCAATTATTCATCTACTTACCCTCTTCCCATTATCTATCCATCTATCCTCCCACCCATCCTCCAATCACCCATCTATCCACCCATTAATCCATCTTTCCATCTATCCATCTACCTACCCTCCATCCCTTCATCTACCTACACATCCATCCATACACCTATCTATCCCTTCATCCATTCATTCATCCAATCACCCAACAGTCCATCCACTCACTCATAACATATCCACTACATGCTGGGTTCTGAGTTCAGCCCTGTGTGTTCCCCATGCACATAACAAGGAGAGTGAGACTGGCATAGGGGCTACTTATAGCTTCAACTTACAACTTTTCAATATGGCACCCAAGGGTCAGGTAGACAGGGAGGCAATTAGGATCCAAGCAGTTAGGGTAGAATGAGGTTCCTGTCCAGGCTCACTACACACCAGCTATGTGACCTTCAACTTGTCTCCAGGAAGTTTCAGGTCTGGGAAGGTTGGATCCTCCTCTGGCCTGGCCCCTACTTCATCCAGAGCAGCCCAGGAAGGCAGCCTGATGTTTATTTGGTTATTAGATAACCAGGCCCAGCACCCTTTCTTTGATCAGACACCCCTGATAACGAGCAGAGGAAACAGACCATTTTATAGCCAGATTTTGGAGGGTGATCTTATCTTCCCGCGGTGCTTTTCATGGGGACAAGGATGGGAGGGAAGTGTTTGCAGAGGAGGGGGAGTGAGCAAGCGCCTGAGCCCTGTGCTTTCCCATCCACTTACCCTGGACTTTGGCTCAAGGGAAGAGGCCTGAAGCACACAGCGTGGGGAGACTAGCCCCCTCTCCCTCTCATGGACACCTGGCCTGCAGTTGCCCCTCCCTCCTCCTGTCCCCAGCAAGACTCCTGTGTCCAGCCTGGACCCTAGGCAGCTCTGACCCCCTGGGAAGCCCCCCTGCAGTTAACAGTGTAGACAGCCTAGCTCTGGAGGTTGAAATGCAATAATGCCCTGGGACATGAGCCAGAGCAGCACAGGTGACCTTACAGCAGCTGCCATCGCAAATCACCCAGCTCTGGGGCACCAAGAGGTCAGGAGCTGAGTATCCACTGCTGCTCCTTCAGCTGCAGGCAAGGTCTGGACAGCACAGCTCCTTTCCTCCCTCCCTCCCTTCCTCCCTTCCTCCCTCCTTCCCTCTCTCCCTCCTTCCTTCCTTCCTTCTTTTTCTTTCTTTTCTTTCTTTCTTCATTTCATTCTTTTGTTTTTTTGTCATGGCAAAAGACACATTTGAAGTCAATGAATGAAGCTTAGCTTCAGTTTCTGTCTTCCGTTCTCATTTGGTCTCTTGGTAACTCAAGCAGTGCTCTCTTCAAACACCATTTGTTAGCCTTTCCTTGGGGTTGTTTTGGTTTGCTTTTTACTTTGTCAGAGTGAAGTTCACACTCCCCCGTGCAGGCAGGTGGGGAGGCCCAGCCCCCTGCGCTGCGGTCTCCTCTTCTCACAGTGAAGAGCATTAGGCCACTCAGCCCAACGTCCCGTCTAGCTTCATGCACGATCCTGAGCTCTGTGCTCCTGCAGGGCTTCACTGAGACTGAAAAGACGCCGTGGAGTAATGCTTCCTGACACCCCCACACTCTGCCAGGAGAGGCTGGAGTTATGGCCTGAGAATTTCCACTGGCGACCTGCAGAGTTGGAGTGGAGCCGACAGTGTCACAAGATGAAATCCTCGCGGAGACAGCATCACAGGACAAGCTCCTTTGCCTCCAGCTGTCCAGGTCCCGGGGCAAGAGTCTCTGATCTTGAGCGCACTTCATCACTCCATGACATGGGGCAGACACTAGCTCCTACTCCTGCTCATTGGCTTGCATGGACATAAAGGCCTCAGCACCTGGCTAGCACCAAGTTCTCAAGAAGCATTCACAATGCTTCTTATAAATAAACCAATACAACCATCAGCACATACACCCCACACTTGGTGGGGAGCCCCCCTTCCTGTAACAGCAGCAGTCAGTTCTGAAAGTACAGAATTATACTCCCACCTGGGACGTCAAGGTGACACCCACTTCCTACAACGAGCTATTAACACTTAATCCCCCATCTTCACCTGAGACTTGGAAATGCCCACAGTCAAAAAGCCCAGAGGGAGCGGTCTCCAACCACTACCATTTTTAAACTGTCATTATAAATTTTGCATATTTAAAGACACATAATTGCTACAAATAATCACAATTATATAATTGCAAATAAGCACCCCGAGGAACTCTCCTCTGGCCCATAACAGTTGTCCCTTGCATACCAACTTGGTGTGTGGCTTGTCACTGTTGTCTGTCTGCCAGGGAGGCTCAGAGCAAGCTGCCTCCTCAAGGCCACCTCAAGCCTCTTGCTGCTCACGGTAATGAGCAGCAGAAGCCAGGAGAAAATATCATTTTCAGGAAGGAGAATGGCTGTCTTCCACACACTTCCACTGGTGTAGGATCATGCTGGGTCGTGCTCCTTCCACCTCTGGCAAGGAGGAAAGCAAGGGCAGCCTGGGGTCCCAGCTGGGGCTCCCTGGGGATGAAGGCAAAGGGCTTGTGAGGCTCTTGGGGGCCTCATCTAAGTTTCTGGTAAGAAATCCAAAGGGCAGGAGGGGTTCCTCTGGGCCCTCTGGGAAAACAACCCATAAAAGTGTGACAGGTCTGAAAGCCACGAACCCTTCGAAGGAGCAGGCTGACCACCCACACAGGCACCCTGGACACCAGCCTGTGCCAAGGAGACAGGCTCTCTCCTTTTCTGCCTCTTGGCTGTTCTCAGCTGTCCTCTTCTCCACTCCTTACCCACACCCTTTTTCTTTTTCTCCCTGCTTTCTGATCTTCTTCCTTTACCTCTCCCAGTCCATGGCAGCCCAAGAAAATGGGCCTTGCCTCCACCAGCCCACACGCCAGTTACCTGGATGATCCAAGTTGGGAGGAACAAGCCAGATTTACATTTAGCATGCAAGTGATTCTCTTTCTTCATTCATAAATCCAGTGCCTTCCCACAGCTGTCCCCCCCAGGTGCCCGCACACCTTTCTCCAAGGCTTGCCTGCCAAACAGGATGCCGCGAGGGAGGCCCAGTGCCAGGCTGGGATCTGCAGGGACCAGTTGGGAGGCATCCCGCCGTCCTCCCCCTTGCAGCTGCCTTGCCTCTGAGCTGCCACCCCAAGCTGACTCACCCAGAGAACTGCGGGGTGGTGGCAGGAGGAGGAGGAGTTGGGGTGGGGAGGAAGCCCGCCCTGGCGGCTCCACACTTTGCCTAGACGCAGCGGAGCTGGGGACAGCTAATTACACAGAGCTGCTGCTGGCTTGGGGCGCCCGGCCTCTTTCGCAGCACTACTGTGCTTGCTGGGCTCCAAGTTGACGCGACTTTTCCAAGTGTATGTGGAAGGCTTGAAGAGAAACTTCAGGGGTCCCGGGACCGGCGGGGCTGCAAAGCTTCCCTTACCCTGTGCCCTTGCCTTGCAGGGCTCGGCCTGGCCAGGGCTGCGCTCTGGCGCGAGGTGGGCGCCGCTCTGGCTCCGCGGGGACGAGAGTTGGGAAAGCTGTCCTGCCCGCTGGAGAGACTTTGGGGGAGCCAGGGCCACGGGGCAGAGGGGCGTCGGCGGGGTCTGCGCCGCAGGAGAGGTGCGCGCTGCTGGGAGCTCCCACCCGGAGCGGTCTCCACCTCCTCTGGCGTTCGACCTATGAGTGTGCGGCTCAATTTCCAGCTCCGTGGCCGGGGAGGTGAGTGCGCGTGAGCGCTGGGGCGCGGGACCTTGAACTCCTTCGCGGGATCCAGCCGAGCGCACCGGCCGCCCCGACGGGATGCCCGCGGCCATGCTGCCTTACGCCTTCGTCCTGGTACTGCTGGGAGGTAGGTGCCACACTCACCCACCGGCTCACCCCTAGGGTAGCGACGGAGAGAGCTCGGGGGTTGCGGGTCCCTGAGGGCCCACGTGGACTGCTGGCTGGTGCACCTGGTCAGTGGCCCCTCGGACCTTCCTCCAGCCTCACCTGGTTGGCCTCACCCCAAGGGTGCTAGGAGCAGCTCCTGGCCTGCAGCACCCCGAGGGTGCTGGGTTTCCCAAAAGATGCAAGAATATCCCTGCCTCCAAGGGCCAAGCCCAGGACCAGGGTACTGCAAGTGGTCTTGCCCTCTGAATCGGAGAGCTGTGGGTGCTTAGGGCTGTTTCCTGCAGCAGAGTTAGGGCAGAGTGGAGGGGATGCTGCTACTTTTAGGTTGGTACCCAGGAGGCCTGATGGGGCCAAGGGGACCCCAAGAACCCCTGGTAAGGGAAACAGAGCCTTCTCCAGTGCTAATGGCCAGCCCGTGGTTCTTAGGACTGGCTACAAATGGGAGCTGACTTCACTGTGCTATTATGGGGACTCGGTCACCACTGACAAAAATGACAATCATGATCACAATCCTCAAAGTATGCCAACCCAAAGCGTCTTCACGGGGCAAAAGGCTAAGAGCTCCAGCCCTGGAGTCCGAGTGTCCACCACAGAAGTGGAGACGAGCTTCCTATCGACCCATGTGGGTCTCCCTCAGCTCTTTCAGCCTCAGCTCTTTCGCCTGTCAAATGGGCTCAGGAAAGCCATAAAGCACCTAGGATTCCTGAGAGATTATAAGGTGGCACGTGGGAGGAAGCCTGAGCTTGCTGCCTGGCACCGCATGGCACTGAGCATGCATTCAGCTAATGGCAGCCGAGGTCACTGGCTGGGCTGGGAGGTTCTGCAGTGGGCTGCGCTGCCCACACCCGAGGCCACCCCCATTTGTAGGCACAGAGCAAAGTGTGGTCTGGTACCAGAGCTTTTCAACCGCAGCCTTTTCTTCCCAGCCCCAAATGTCTATGCAAGCTGTTTTGAGAAAAGATGAAAGGGCCTAAAGGAGGTCCAGGGAGCTTGCGCTTGCAGTCTGAAGAGTTGCAGATGCGTCCCATCAAAAGGTACATTCATCAAGAGCTGCTTCCCCTGCTCTGCTGGAAGTGAGAGGTCACACAGCTATCCCTTGCGCATCTCAGCAAAAGCAGGCCTAGCAGCCCATGGGCTTCCTAGAAAGTAGGGTCTGGTAGTGGGTGTTGGGACAGCTGAGAGAGTCGCAGTGCTGGGTGTCCAGGCGGGGAGGAGAGGGAGACCACTGCCAGTCTCTGTTCTTCCAGCTCCCTGAGCTCTTCTAGCCAGTGGCGCCAAGGCAGTCCAGAGCAGTAGGACATATTACCCCCAAAACCTGTGGTCTCGGTCACAGCACACAGGGCTGTTGTCCTTGGCAAGCCCTAAGCCTCTCGTCGTGCCAATAAAAATCACTGGAAGTTTAGCATTGGAGCTCGCTCTTGGGGAGTCTGCTGCCTCACTCCTTGGTGACCTGTTGCCGGGCAAGTCACACAGCTTCTACAGGAGAGATGCCAGAGGTGTCCAGGGGGCCGATGAGAATGGGTCACCCACCCTGGAGCCCACTGGCCAGTGGCTCAGGTGCAGAAAGGCAGTGGCTCTAAGCTGGCCTCCTTCATAGCTGCCAGTTCTAAGCCCAGCACCATTTTCTATTGGGTGTTTTTCTCAAAAGTCCTTTGCCCCACTGGCTGCATCCCCAGATTGCAAGATCCTTCTGCTTTAGTTAAAGGAAGGAGAACCCAGTTAATCCTTATGCTGCTTATGTAATCAAGGTACCTGAGCTGAGGCAGCCTGAACTTCATTCCAGAAACTTTGGATAGAATGAATGATACCCTAGCTGCCCTGCCAAGGGAATTCAGAGTGAGGACACACACACACACACACACACACACACACACACACACACCCCAGGGCTTCTCAGCCTCGGTACAATTCATATTTGCAGCCAGATTCTTTTTGAGGGGATAGTGGGCCAATCATGGCATGAATGGCCTCTTCCAGCCAGGTGCCAGTGCCCCCCTAAGTCAGGAGAACCAAAAAAAAGTCTCTAGACATTGCCAGACGTCCCCTGGGCACAACTGCCCCCTGCCAAGAGCCATTAGTATGGACAGATCAACCTCAATTGGTAGCTTCTCACAAGCATCTTTTCTCTGCATCTCTGGCTGGGATGGACTTCGTTATTCTTGCTCTGAACAATCAGGAAATCAAGGGCACAGTGGGCCTCGCGAAAAACAACATGACCTAGGTGGCTTCTAATCTGGACATTGATTTTGCCAATTTGTTCTCCTTCTGTCTGTATTTGACAATGCCCTGTTTTGGACAATGTCCTCGCAGTGGATGACAGGAGTGAAGCCAGGGCTTGTGAAATCACCCACTGCTGCCGCCCTGCCTTCGGCCAGTCCTGAAATGCCAGGTGTGTCTCGGGCCATTTATTCAGCTACCAGATATGGTTTCCACCACAGCAATTTCAGCTTTTAAAAATCTCCTTATTCAACAATTTATGCTTCAGGAGGAAAATAAAAAACTGCAGCTGCTTCTTCTTCTTCTTCTTCTTCTTCTTCTTCTTCTTCTTCTTCTTCTCCTCCTCCTCCTC
>NDGN011546163.1:0-15470 GCA_002564285.1 Tympanoctomys barrerae | reverse complement strand
TTTATTCAAAGCTTCTCCCCACCCCCATCCTGCTGTGCTCTCAGCTTCTCTTTTAGGTGCTGAGGGCTTTCTGGGTGGGCCTCTTTAATGTTTCTCCTTGCTTGGCTAATTCCATAAGATTCCTCCTGTATTTCTCATGTAACTGGGCATTTGATAACTTATTTTATGCAATCTTGGGGTTCTATAAAGGACAGAGAGGTGGGAGCTATTGTGTAATTGAACAGGTACAGATCACTTATCTATGTCATGCATGTCTAAGATGGCATGGAAAAAAGTAGAGTTGGTGCCCAGGGCTTGTGGCTCTGATTTCATTCTGCGTGCTGCAAGGGGTGCCTTACCGTAGCACTACCCACAGCTCATCTGGAGATTTAAGAGGAAAAGGAGAGCTGATTCTATGCATGAAGAAAGGGATAAGCCGGGATGATTCTTGCATGTTGCAAGGGTTCCAGCTGTCATTGAATGTTGTTACTTTCCTCAGGATGCCTATGGTCCATCCTCAGTTCTAGAGGCCTCCTGATATTTCTTCTGCATAAAAGGACTATCTCCCTTATGCCAATCAAAGGCCATGGGAAAAGGTCCAGTAGAGTTTAATGATTGTGTAAAACTGTTAACTCATTAACTCAGTGAAAATAATGGGGTTTCTTTGCACATCTCTGGGGGATTTTAATTTAATTCCAGACTATCTCTGTGTGTCTTTGGAACCACACTGTCATCCTTGCTAGTGTTAAAATAAAATCCAGGTTTACAAATCCTCTGGGAGAGCTGTTGTGGGTAAACTTAGGAGTATTTGGATGATTATTTATGACTGAGGATCTTGTGGTGAAATGCGCTGTATCATCCGGGCATCCCACATGATAGCCATTATCTGCCCAGCGTCCCCCATAATGGGACAGTGAGTTTCACAAAGGATTCAGCATTGCTGATTTAAAGTCAATGACACTTATGCATGCAGCAGGAACAGAGATCAAGATGGTCATCTCCACAGCATGGGCCAATGACTATTTCTTTGAAAAATACAAATCCAGGGAGAGAAAGGCATTTTAGTACTTGCTATCTCTGTCTCTGTCTCTCTCTCCCATATGTATAAGCTACCATTTTGAGGACTTGTAAATATCACTTCGCTTCTTCTGAACTTCTAAATCAATCCATACTTAACATGTAACACTGTAGTACACAGGCCATCCTGTCAAGGTGGGTTCCACTGAAAGCTAATTTTCTGTAGATCCCTGGTCCCTAAGGGCCTTCTGTTTATGCTGGTTCAGAACCAGGGTTTATGCCATCACTTCCTTAATAAAAGCTTTAGTTTTACTATATGGGCAGAGAAAAAGTTTGATATGTGTATACACACTATGCATTTGACTGTGAATGTATATGATGATTATGAAATGAATATAAAGCAACACTTTTTATATATTCTATTTGTTAGTGACACTAATATTTGCATATATTTCTAAGGCAATGTTGTTTTTGCACAGGAAATAGGAGTCTTGTCCACTTTCTGCTCCAGAAGACAAAATAAAATTGTCCTATCCTCTTCAGGTGCCCAATCAAAGCGGCTACTTCTTAACGATCTCATGGGCCATGCCAATGCGTAACTCTCCACTTTCTTCCTGGTGAGCAGGCACTCTGGACACTCTATCTGCATGGCCAATACTGCCTGGAGACAGGTGGATCCTTCTTTGGGTTAGAGCCCCTCATCCACCTTACTAACTGCAAAACCTCATTTGCTGTCCGAGACTCATTCACACTGGCCCACAGCCTCGGGTGTTTCCCACTGATACCATCCCTTATTTGTGCTGTCTTCCCTAACTTAAACCCCAGTGTTGCTCCACCTTGTGTAATATTATGCTTGTGCTGTACATTATTGTTTTGCTAATAATCTTACTTTCATACTGTCTGAGGCCTCTGAGGGCTGGAACCAGGGCATTCTATTCCATTTTCCTCTCGCTTTCTACCCATACCAAGTGCTCATGGTTTAAGTCTAGAACGTCCCCTGAAAGATATGTTCAGAGTTTGGGCTTTTGGCAGGTGATTGGATCATGAAGGGGTTTGCTATACTCACCAGTACCTTACTCTACTGGTGAATTTGTAGCAGAATGCAGAGCCTACACAAAATCTGTGTGCCTGTGGTTGCACATGGCTCTCCTGCCACGGCTTCTCCTCTCTTTCCTGGCCACCAGGACCTAAGTAGCTTTCCTCTGCTGGACCCTTCCACTATGTCATCTCTGTCTTGGATTTAGCCAGTTAGAGGCCAAAACTGTAAGCCACATAAGCATCTTTCTCTTTAAGTAGTGGGTGTTGGGTGCTGTGTCTCAGCCAGGAGAAAGTGACTAAGACAGTACTCACTAAAGCTTTGTTGACTGACTAATCCAGAGAGCAATGATGGCACAGGACATAGCTATTAAAGGCCAATGTGTAGAAATATGAAGCTGGTCAAGAGATGTTTTGAATGAATGCAAATATTATATAACTGCAATTATTCCTCATTTGACTGCATGAAGGCTTGCCACATAAGCCCTCTATTCAGTTTTCTTAATATGGCTTTTCTCAAGGGTACACCATTCTTATTTGCTGATACTGTCTTTTATTTAAAGAATAATAAATAGTGCCATTAATTTTAAAAAGAACAGAAAAGCTTCTGGATGGATTAGGTACAATTCCCAAAGACTAAGCTCGTTATTGTTACAATGAGAAACACAAAGGAGTCTTTGCTTGTGTCCATAATCTTTTCAACTTAATGTGAGCTTGCATATTTTATTTGTTGCACTCAGAGCCTTTCCTTTCCCCTCAGCCTGCAGGCCCTGGTGAGATCCGCCCACACAGTGGGAGATGGCTGCGGGCCCATCTTGCCTTGTGACTGTGCACAGCTCTTGGTGAGCACATGCTTGGAGGCCTTGCCTGTGGGAAGAAGGCTGCAGGAAGTGGCGGCGTGTCTCAGACTTCTGAAAGCAGATGTGAGCGAAACCTAAGCTGGGAATGCTCAAGCTGTGCATCAGAATCCCTGGAGAGCAGATGCAGATGGCTAGCTCCAGAGCTTCTAAATCCTTGGGTCTAGGATGGGCTGAAGAATTTGCATTTGTAGGCAGGACTTGAGGGACGCTATTCCTGCTGAGTTGGGGCCACACTTTAGAAAGTGTGGATCCAAAGTGACTTTTGTCCACGCTGATGCTTCTTTCTGCCCACAGACACACCCATGGCCAGTCAAACAGAAGTGGGAAATGTGGCTTGGAGCCCACCAAACACCCCTGAAGTGCTATAAGAGTTGGGGTCACTTAATTCAGACTCCTTCCAGTGTAGAAATCCATTTATGAAACACATAAAATAACAGTTTCTTTGTTTGCCTTCTTCTCTACTTTTCTTCACATGCTAACTGCCAGGCGCCTGCTCATAAAAATTCACAAGAATGAATATGCATTTAGGAAATTCACTGGTGAGTCTTCAAGAGATATCTAAAGAGCAATACATCCAGCTGTTCCTTGCCACTAGTGAAACTGAACCCCTTGAGAGTAGGAGGCATATCTTACTAGCGCCCTGCCATGGTTTGAATGTATCCCTCAAAATCCATGTGTTATAAGCTTAATTCCCAGCAGTGTTGAAAAGGAAGGTTCACTATGGGTTGATCTGGTCATGACATCCCTATCTTCATGAGTGGGTGAGCATGATTATTGTAGGAAAAGTTAGTTGTCAGGAGAGTAGGCTGTTTTGTCCCCTACTTGCTGTTACTCTGTGCTCTCTTGTCCTTCTGCCTTCCATCATGTGGTGAAGGAAGATCACAGTGGTCCCAAGATGCTGGCACCATGCTCTTGGACTTCCTGACCTCCTGAACTGTGAGCCACATAAGTGTCTATTCATCAATGTTATGGTTTGTGTCTAGGTGCCCTCCCAAAGCCTCATGTAGTCAGGGGGTGGCTTCTAGAGTTTGCTACCAATTCATGATCCAATGCTGGTATTACATGTGTGAATGCTACACCTGTCCTGGGGCATAGAGCCTGAATACAACCCAAGGAAGGGAGAGAGGCTTGCTAGCTGCTGCAGCTCCTGCCCCTCCCTTTTCTCTTTGCTGTTTTCTGCTGCCACAAACAGCTGCCCTCTGCCATTTGCCACTCTGCCTTGGAGCCAGACAATATGGACTGAAACCACCATTACCTGTAAGCTAAATAAGCCCTTCCTTCCTTAGTTTTGGGTGTTGGATGTTTTGTCCCAGCAAAGAGGAAAAAGTAATGAAGACAGTAAAAAATTACTTATTCTCAGGGATTTTCTTATTGAAGCAGAAAGCAAGCTAAGATCCAATATATTGTGTATATAAGAGAGTCCCATAAATCAGAAGCATATCTTAGCCTATGTGTCAGGTATTCCAGCTATAAGAAGTGCATAAGACTTTCATAATGTCCTCCAGGACAGATTTAATTTCTATCTTCTGCTTGATGGCAGAGTGGTGTAGATGGCTTACAGCCAGGGTAAATCTGATCTGTGAGTGGTGAGCCCTGTAACCCTGTGGCTTAGGCATTTGATCACTGTGTTCTCCAACAGCTCTGGTAACATAAGAGACTAAAATGTAATTCTGGTCAAATATGATCCACTTGTTTCACAGAGGAAGGATGGTTTCTCAAGTTGTAAAACAAAAGTTCAATGAGAGCCTAGGTTTGGTCTTATTTTGTTGAGGATGTCAGCACCCACATAGGGAGATTGGAAGTGAGTCCCAATTTTGGCAGACTTGAAATACCTGCTTTTCAACCCTATGTTAGCTTTCTGAGCTTTGTTATGTCTCCTAGTGATGGAGCATGCAAATGTATGCATAAGGAAAGGACAGACCATGTCATCTTTGTGTGTCTCTGAATACAAAACCTATTTTTCATACCAAGTCAAAACATGAAACTTCAGAGATTTTGCTGCTAGGTTCCAATTCTATCCCTTTGGCCCAGTAAGACAAATCTAACTTCTCTATCTTCAAATATCAAGATGCCTAAAAATAATTAAAATATGTTGTAGTTTCCCCACCCTCAACTGTTCTCTTTGGGTAATACCCTACTTCTTCTGCATACTCCCTAGAGTACCTAGTCTGGCCTCATCCATCTTCCTGAATTCTGCCTTCAGCACATAACTGAGCTAGGTCTTCCCCTCTAGACTAAAACTAGAAGGTGGCAGAGAAATAACCTTTGTTCAAAAACACTTTTCGTTAAATAAAGATTCCATGGTAACACTTTATTTACTTTGGTGTAGCAAGCTAATTAAAGTGGCCAAGAGTTCTTTAACCCAGTATAACTGCCCCCGGAAGGATGGACATGTGTTTACTATTTGGGGTTAGGCCCTGCAGAATGCTCTGTGGCTTTAGTACTTGAGATAGGGGAGTAGGAATAATGTATGAGGGATGGGAGCATTTCAGATCACTACCCTGTTTCTTCCAGCATTTTCTTTCATCGCCTTTTCAATATTCCCTCTGGACACTTACTTTTTCTAGGATGTAATCTTACCATGAAGCCTGTCTATTGCTTCTAGTACAGAGATATTGATCTCAAGGATAACTCCCAAGGATAACTGCTTTCCTTGAAGAAGGCAGAGGTTCTCAAAGACTGCTTTATAAGTTACACAATCTATTTTCAGAAGAACACAAACTATTGTTTAATTGATTCAACTTCAACTTACAGAACGTGTCTAACCTATAGATGCTTATGTCATCAAAAATAAAGTGTAAATTACTAGTCAACAGCATCTAATTCTTCCGTGCCCTCAGACACTATGTGGGTGTAATTGTGAATAGAAATTTGCTCCTAACCATAGGTTGTGCAGTCGGCTTCTCTTCTTTGTGTCTACTTTAACAAGTCAGCAAACAGAAGTCAAATAATATGGAGTTGCAGCTCTTTTATTAAGCATTATCTACACCCACTCAAAAAGTCAAAAGATCCTAATTAATTTATTTAAAAAATATAGCAATGACTCAAGACCATGACAAATACTCTTTCTACCAGGAATCTTTTCAACTTTGGGACAAATAACTTGTTCTGCCTCACCATGTTCTTTATTTTATTTTTGGTACTAGGAATTGAACTCAGGTCCTTGCTCTTGCCAGGCAGGTATTTGTGCCACTGAACTATCTCCCCACCCCTCTTCACCCTACTCTTGGTCTACATTAGTTATAATTCTCTGATGGTGGCAAATGACTCCATTGTGTCCACATTGCCAGTTTCCATTCTCCTGGACACAGAGCAAACCCAAATTTCCAGCTACTCTTGCAGTTAGAAGTGACCATAGAAAATAGAAGAAAGTGACATCCATCACTTTCAAGCTTGGCTTCTTGCATAATCACTACTCTGCGTCTTTCCTCCTGCTAACTGGATATCATTCAGAAAATCTTGGAAACTGGGTAGAAAGAGGACAAAGCATCAGTCTGGGTGCCCATGGAGCAATTCAATTCATAAGAATCATAAAAAATTTCTACTTTCCTAAATTGTTTGGATTTAGGAATTTGCTATTCCCACAACTATCTATTAACAATGAGCTCCTTTATCTGTGGGGGTATGTTTCAAGACCCTAGTGGATATCTGAAATCATAAAGAGCACAAAATCCCACGTTTGCTGTTATGGCATATGTCTAGAATATTCTGTAAAGGGTTCATGTTTTCAGAGGAGGAGCTTTTGGAAGATGATTGGATCATGGCAGTGGTATGCTCAACACACATTAATCAGCTGATAAGCCCAGAGCTAAATATGTTGTTAGAAGGTAAATCAGAAGAGGGGGGTCGCTGGGTGTGTGACACTCCCTGGATCCTCCCTCTGTCTCTGCTGCCTGGCTGCTGTGAAATGAGCAGACTTTGTCTTCCAGGCCCCTCTGCCATGTCATGTCTGCCTAGGAGCCAGCTGACCCTGGATAGAAACTGACTCTCTCCTTTAAATTGTAGATGTTGGCTATTGTATCCCAGCAATGGGAAAGTAACTAAAACATGACTATGGTTTCTCCCCATGCATGCACTCCTGGGATAACATTTAACTTATAGATTAAGCACAATAAAAGGTCAACAACAATAATAAAATAGAATAATCATAACAATAAAACATAATAATGTCATGTTTATGTGGTCTGTTTCTCTCAATAGTCAAGGGAAATGCTAATATTTTTAGACTGAGATTGACTGTAGATAACTGGCAACACAGAAGAATAAACCATCATGAACTAGAGACCACACAGCACAGGATACATGAACTTAATGCCACAGCATAGCAAACAAAAAATATCTACTATTTATAGTGCTGGACTCTGCTAAGAACCTTGCATCACCATATTAATCCTCATAACATCTCTGGAGTACATGTTTGTATTATTATCTCTATTTATAGATTGGGAAACCAAGGCATAAGGTTGATCAAAGTCATACAATTAATGTAGCGAATTGTAACTATTTGCAATTGCTCCTGCTGTAAGGAGGGTCTGTGACTCCACCTGTTGCTGCACAACCAGGAGTGCCTTACTGTGCAAAAATGGCATCTCTGGCCCGCCGACCAGTGGCAGTGGTGTAGCGTGTGACTTGTATCAGTCAGTGAAATGGATGACTTGTGTCACATCTGGCAGGGATGTTCCAGATCAGACTGGATTCTTGCATGAAGCAGACAGAAGCAGTAGGACTTCAGGTGGGCAGCAAAGATATGTAGTTTGAAGGGATAATACACTTTTGTTTTACAAGCCCTTGAAATATTGAGGTTGCTGGTACTGCAACTGAATCTAGCAAAACATCGACACACTCATATATTGACACAAATGAAGACAGTGAGACACCAGACCCTGTGTACTGAATCACAAAGCAATACCACCTGCTGTGCACATTTTTCATTGGCACTTAGATTTTTGAGGGGTGATATGAAGGAAATTAAAGCATCATTAAAAATATCAGTTCTCATTTTGGATAGGAAAATGTGGACACCTACAAGTTTAAAGAGGAAACTATCCCAGTGCCAAGACTTAAACTTCATCTTTGGATTTATTTTTCACATTACAAACAATGCACTCATATTGTTTCACACAACTGCTCCTAGCAAGGACAGAGGCACTTGCTGGTTTCTTTCCTTAAGATTTCAAACTGGAAGCCACATTTTTGTGATTGGGACATAGATTTGTTATGGATGTTAGCCCAAATCTATCCACTAAAAGAACTGCCTGGTTCTAAGCCAAGTCACAGACAGATATGAAATGTGAAGCAGAAGGTGTTAAAGGGCTGAATGTGACTTGAGCACCTCTATTGAGATATGAGGTGAATACCCTTTTGTTTAAAATTTAGGATAATCTCATGCAATGCCTCTAGGAAGGCAGGTTGATGGTCTTTACTTTCTAGAATGACCATTTGAGCATTTGATGATTGAAAATCTGAATGCTTCAAATTATTCTCTAGGTTTGGTTTAAGTAATGGTCCAACTCCACATAAACAAACACTTGCTACTGATTAGAGATATTGCTAGATCAAAGCTATAGCACAGGAACAATACTATTTTTAAAAGATAATACTGTCCTTTACTGGAAGCAAATAATTTTGCTATTAATTACTGCCATTAACATGATGTCAAGTATATGCATATTTACAGCAAAGTCCGGGGAAATTTAGAATACCATTAGAGTGTGAACTGTAATTATGATGCTGTCTTCTCTGGATAGACTAGGTCTTAATTATTTCTAGAAATGATCATTTGTAATTATTTAAAATAGATTTTTTATCCCAAGTGACTGCATGCTATTTTTTCCTCTATCTCCAAACACTTTAATTGCAAATAAAAAGGAGCCCTTAATTCACCACATGTGTTTTGATAATTTTTCAATTTAACTACCAATTCTACTTTTATTGCTCTTACCAAATTTAATAATCTCATAAAACTCTGGAGTGAATCAATTATCTTTTGGTACTTAAGTGGCAATTATTACCAAGAAACAATTGATGTCATTTCAATAAGCTATAAATCCAAATTCTTCAAATTCAAACACCCCAATTCCATCAAGCTTGAAGTCTTAATAGAATGAGTTTCTTAAATGTAGCCTGAAAAGCATCACCACTTCAGAAATGATAAAAAGTGACTAAGCTGCCCTTTGTCTGGGCTCCTTTCCTTCTTCTACCACTGGCCATTTTCTTCCAAATTTGTTCATTATTTCCATATCATTTGATAATAGGGCCTTAGCAAAAATGGAGACATGCTACTTTACCTGCCTGCTTGCAGTATAGAATTTATTTTGCTTCCTTGAAGATTTGCACTAACATCGAACCTTTGATGGCAGAAACATTTTTTACCTGTGAAAATCATTGAATAGGCCTAAGATTTCCTAGTCATTTACTTTTAATCTCCAGTGAATTTTTATGTTGCCAGTTACACAGCCATTTTCCTATTTTTAAAAAATTCTGTAAAGTAGAGAACTTTTGTCAGAGGATAAAGTGGATTATAAGAGTGAATTAAAACATTTCCCTATTTTGAAGGAGACAGTCTGTTTGTCCTATATATTAAATAAAGACTTCTGTCACATAAACAAATTTACTACTTACTATTATTTCAGAAATACCAAGGTAAGGCAAATATATCAGGTATCACACTTAGTACCTTGTGCTTACTAGGTAGGTAGATGCTTATGCAGCTAAGCTATCTTCCTGGCCCCAAAATGATCTTTTAAATTAATTAATTAATTAGTACAATATTTTTCTATGCAGCTTGGACTCATAGTGATCCTACTATCTGAGCCTCCCCAGCACTGGGATTATAGGCATGCACCCCATGCCCGGTTGGCACAGTGTACTTGGGGTGTAGGGGCTAGCACAGCATGTGGGACCAGGGGTCGAGCCTGGGTCCTTGCACTTGCCAGGCAGGCACTTAGACTGGCATGTGATCTATTCAGACCCCAAAATAATTTTTAAAAAGTTGCAGAATGGAAGCAAACACACAAGTGAATGTACAAATTTGCACACTTTAACATATTTATTTAAAGTGGGTAACCTCAGTTATTTTAGAGTATGCTTTTATGGCATAAGGATATAATAACACTTTGTTTATTAATAAGATTCCTAGGAAGAAAGTCATAGTTTGGTAAATTGACAGTGAATCTAGGAGCATGGAATCTACCAAAACTGAAGACTATTGATTTGGCAATTTTCTTGATTTACTTACACTAACATGGAAATAGCTGATAGACTGAACAATTTCTTGTATTTAATTTGTTTACATCCCTCTCCCTTTTAGTTTCCATGATAAACATTCAAATTTAGAATTTATATATGCATTGCTTTATTTATCTACCAGCCTTTATTCTGTGTGGTTTTATCTTCATGGCAAATCTGTACTTCTGTTGATAATGTCAGATGGAACCAAGCCAAGGTATAGATGCTTGTTAAAGTCCTAGAAATACTCTATGCATCATTTCTTTATTTTAGATAACAACTCTCTGGTAGATTAAATCACGGATGAACTTGTGAGCAACTATCAGGAAACAAAGTCCAAGAACTAGCATTCTATCTCATTCTTTTCCCCAGGTTTGAGATAAATTGGTCTGCTTTCCCTAGCTACTGATTGTAGAAAATACTGAGAGGTGTAAATGCAGTGTTTAACCATACCCTGAATTATTTACCTGAATTATTTACCCTGAACCATTACCCTGCACATATTATCTTTAGAGGGGAAAAAAAAAACCAACTTGCCCATAATTGGAAAACACAGCAAAGAGAACTAGAATATTAGGATATAACTAGGATTATTATCAATAACAATCCAGAATCAAATCAGTATCTCCTGTACAAGTACCTCCTCAAAAGGGAGAAACAGCCAGAGATATCGTACAAGCTTTATCAAGACTTCCTAACAGTTGCCAAACCTCGATTGCAATTCAGCTACCCCTTGCAACACCTGGGTGCCATTCTTAAATGTTTTCTACTTAAGAGCTGGTTGCCATTGTCCTTGGTTCTCCATCAAGATCAGTGGAACCTACTTTCAAAGATGGAAAAGAGATGAGAACCCTGCCGAGCCTTTCAGAGGCAAAAGTAGAAGGATTCTGCGGACTTACCTGTTCTTCCCTGTATCAATGTTCATATGAACCAAGTCTGCCCTTTGTGCACAGCTCCTTTTTCATTTGTCTTAACAGAAACAGCTTCTCCCAGTTGCCCACGAAACCATGGAAATGCAGCCATCTGCCTCATGCACTGGCGCGAAGATCTGACCCCTGGCTCACATCTCTTTTACACACCCTCTCCTCTCCCCAAAGCTCACCAACCTTGCTGAAAAGCCTGCCAAGTCAAGACTAAGTAAACTGGTTCGCTGCCCTCTTGGATCGAAGGCCCCCGAAACAGGACTCAGTTGGCTGATGTCTCACTGGATAGACTGCTGCCAATGCACCTTTCTGCATTGACGCCTAACGGAAAGTTAGAGAGAGGAGGAGCACTCTTGTCAGATCCGGTGTGTGCGTGCGTACATGTGTGTGCTGTTTTTCCAGTCTTGTTAGTTACTCTAATGCACCACCATGCATGAAATGGATGATTAGGAGCTCTGGAGGGTCACATAATTCCACGGATAATTTGATATCCGGATTCAGCATGGACAAGGAACCCTTGGGTTCTAGAAAGCGAGGAGCCCTCTACCGCCCTGGGAATCCTGTTCTGCTTGCTGGGCTGCAGACCGGGAATGACAGGCGCCTCACGCTAGCCATGGTGCTGAACCCGGAGCTACCTCGGCAGCCCTAGGGAAACTTCGGCCAACGCACAGGGCAAGCCCGCCATGTCTAGGCGCCCTCTCGTGGGTCACCAACGGGGAGTTGAAGATAGCTGATACCCCAGACTCTCCAAAAAGGCACGCGACTTAATTATTTCTTTGCCTAGAGCCAGGAAAGTTTTGTCCAGCATTTTTTTTTTTTTTCTCTGTAACCGAAGCTACCGTCTCCCCTCCCACCTGGGTCGCCATGGAGACTGGAGCTCTTTCTCTAGGCAAAATGGGCGAAGCTTAGTTAGCTCAGCTCTGGCTATACAGCAAGTCGCCTTCTCTTTCTAAGCGATTCCTGGGCAGCCCCTTCTCCGATTTGCTGCAAAAGAAAGGCAGCCAGGGCACCACACTGGCAGGGAAGATGAACCGTGCGCTGCCCAGGACACTGGGCGAGAGCCACTTTAAATATAAACTGAGTAAACTCCCAAACGTCCCTCTCTCTTCCATTTTTGGTGATAGAGGCGAGATCCTTTGGAAAATTCTGGTGTTTTGTTTCTTCCCTAGCCCCATACCATTTCTGTGGGTACTTCTGTTAAGATATGTTCTTCCCTATGAGTCTATATTGAGCATACTACACAAGATATACCTGTGGATTCACACTCGGGGTTTTATTGGGCTTGGGGAATACCAACGCTATTTCAGCTAAAAACTAATCCACATTTAATGTCTTGATGCAAACGAAAATATAACCCAGGGAGAATCTAGATTCTCCCATCGCCCCTAAGCCACGCACATCCCATTTTATCGGAAGGGTGTTTTTTCCCCTTTCAATTACAAAATAATTTCGTTGACTTGTAGGGAGGACTTCCTCTGCTCTTGGCCATGGTACCGCACCACAACCCTGGTGGTTATGGAGAGCAGTTAGGAGGACTTTCCTTTTCTCCCATCCTCTTAGTTTTCACTTTTTCCGTTCTTCCTGCCTCCTCTTTCTTCTCTCACCTCCTCGCCTCTTTACGTAAAGGCAGAACGGGCTACAGCTTTCTCCAAGACAATGGACTTTGCCCAGTTGTCAATGACTACACCGCAAGTGGCCCCTGCCACTCCGGCAGTGCCTTTCGTGGAGGCTGAGGGCTGCCTGGAGCCCAGGGCGTGCAGACCCCTCCTCCCACTTAGCGCCCCCACCCCGTGAGAGTTTTCAGTTGCTAATGAAAACCGAACGAAACAGATTTCCCTCCTGTTATGTAACCGGCATCTCCCTCGCCTTTGGGTGGACGTGGACATAGTGCTTCCCATCTGAGCCGAGGCGCCTGCAGGGACCGCGGGGCTGGGGTGGGGGGCCGGGGACCCGAGGGCACCCTGCGACTCCCCCAGACAGATGTCAGCACCTCGCCGCTACCAACTCCGCGCGCACCTCTTACCTGGCTTCGGACAGGGTGGTCTCACTCAATCATGGTCTCCTTTCTTGGATTGGAGCAAGATTTAATAGTGCACGGCACGACGGATGGCGAAGGAAGGAATGAAGAGAGAGAGAGAGAGAGAGAGAGAGAGAGAGAGAGAGAGAGAGAGAGAGAAAAGAAAAACTGGAAGCAGATGGTCACATTTCACAGCGGCCGCGGGAGGCTGTTAGGAGACTCCATTCTCCCTTCGGTCCATGCAGCTCCGGCCCCAGCTCGCAGGTTCCCGCGGATGCCAGCCCTCCGCCCGTCCAACCGCTCCAGCCAGGTGCGGCCGGCTCCGGACTGGCTCCCTTAGAACGAGAGCGGAGCGGAGGTCTGGGCGCCCGGGCCACAGGGGGCGCAGAGTGGCGCGCGTTCGGGCAGGGACGCGGGAGGAGGTTGGGTGGCAGGAAGAGGAAAAGGCGAGTGGTAGGGAAAAAAAAAAATCCTTGATTAGGAAAAAAGTGATGGACCACGCAGGGAGACGTCATGAAATCCGCAGATTCAATGAATGCTACTCAATTCCAGCCGACTGGCTGAGCCGCGCCAGAGGCGCACGAAGCGATGACTCCGGGATGAAAGCGAGCGCAGCGCCGCGCACTGGAGAGCGAGGGCAACGCAGCAAGGGCAGGGGGGCGGGACGGGGGCGGGGCAGGGCGGGGCGGGAGGCCACAGCGGACCCCCCCAGCCTCCGCCCCTCGTCGCGGTTCTCTTAGCATCCGAAGGAACCCTCCAATGTAACGCCAAACTGGAGATTTGAGTGCTGGGTGCTGGGCAATCTTTGGGATTTAGCTACCCAAAGCCCTGCATTTCACCCCATGTAACTAAGTAAATTCTTCCTGGAGAAATATCTCCAGAGCAGCAAAAAGGCGGAACTCGGGGGTCAGTTTTTTTCCAGCAGTTGTAAGGACGCAGTCTGTAGGTGTCGCGGGGAGATCAGAGTAAAGAGGATCTGGTCACTGCTCCCCACTGGGCTACAGTCCCGGAGGGAGAGGCAGGAGGGAGGGGACAGCGTCCACATGGCCGTGAGGGGGCTCAGAGGGGAAGCTGGGTCGGAGCGGAGCCCCACTCCAGGCACTTGCACCTGCCATTGTGACCCAGGCTGTGGGGTGGTGCTCCTGCTTCATCGCACCCACTTTGGTGACTCGCTTTAGGAACACTGGAGACAAAGGATGTGGTCTTTATCAAGCATACTTCCAGTCGCCTGCAAAATTGGTCAGAACAAACCTGAACAGCAGCCGACGCCTCCCTCGGAGTTTAGCTTGCTCCATGTTATTGCTCCTAAGAGTAGCTCCTAGTGCTTCGCTCTGCAAGCCCTGTTTTCCTTATAGTCATTGCAAGCGGTCATTCTTCCTTTTCAAAGCCTTCCTGCAGCTTCCTTCAGCCTATCCACATATGTGCCATCTTTTGTGCCATCTTTCTCCTAGGGAGAAAGGTGCAGTTATAAGAATGACAGATACAGGTGGTTAATAATTTTGTAACGGCCCTCTCAGTAGCCCGTTATTCTGTGTCGTCTGATAAAGTGGTTTTCCTCCACAAGGATCTCCAGCTGACCCTATGTATGGACAGGGCTCTTTGAAAAGTTTGATTGCCAAAGCTTTTTAAATTCCACATTCCAACATTATATGACATGGAGATTCTGTCCCTCAAGGTGCTCTTAAAAAATGACTTTAACCTGTCTACAAATTAGACAGGTTTTGCCTAATTTGTAGAATCAGTTACAGACCAGTCACTCCCACATACAACTTTTGAATTTGTATTTGTTGCTGATTTCTTCCTGGGGTTGTAATCTTACTCTTATGTCTGAGTCACTCAGCCCATATATAGAAGGTACTAGTATCATACTACGTGATCTTTATTCTGCAGAGGGTCTGCTGTGTCAGAGATAGAGGCAAACAAAGAACAATTTGCTGCATTCCACGATTTCTAGGTCAGCGCTGGGAAGCCTATGTCACATGTTTTTTTTTTTTTAAGAGAAAAAGTGTTAATGTATGAATTGCTTCTACTAAACTAAAACCTTGCATTGAGGTTTAATGACAGTGTTGGCACTCAGTGATAAATAAGTGGGTTTGGGGTTGCAGTTTGGGACTTTTTAAAAGGTTCACTATCCCTGCCCTTGGGGCTCTAGAAAGGCTGTGGGAGGTGAGAGCGTGGTGGGAGCAGCCTGGAATATTAAAAGAACAGCTTACTTTGACTACATTTGTCTAAAGAGCATTCTGCTTAATCTGCGAAGCTGCTGTAGTTAAGCTTGTTGATTTTGTTTGTGGTTCTATTTAACCAGCAAAAGGACTTCACAGTTTCTTACAAGACATTGTACAAACCAAGGAAGTCAAGAGGTGGTACTAGAAGAAAGGTTTGTACCAATAGTGTTTGGACAGGCTATCATGT
>NDGN011546161.1:8300-32090 GCA_002564285.1 Tympanoctomys barrerae | reverse complement strand
ATTATTGAAACTGTCCTACAATTTGATTTGAAACTGTCTCATTGCTATTTGTTTCTCAATAAATTTATGGAGAGAGGGAAAAAAAAAAAAAGAACCATGATGCAGAAGCTGCACCTCTTCCCAGCTGAGGCTAATCCAGAAGATCTCCTCAGGAACTTGGTGGAGGAGCTCCCTCGGAATTCCCTCAGTGTGGTCCCTACGTGAAGACTACCAGCTGTAGGAGGCTGGGAATTACAGAGAGTACCTGGGCTGAGGGCCGCTTCTCCTGTTGGTCCCGCTCCCCAGGACGTGGCGAGGAAGACGCCGTTCCCGGTCACCAAGATGATCGGAAGAGCTGAAATCAGAGTGAAACACTTTATTTTGTGGAAGGGTATATCATTTACTTAAATGTTACGTGCTGGGGATAGGGCCCAATGGCACAGCTCCTGCCTGACAAGTGCGAGGTCATGAGTTGGATTGTTATAAGTAATTATAACAGAATTGCTTGGTTCACTATGCAAAAAATATATATAGATGCGGGATAGGTTGGATAATTGTACTGTTAATTTCTGCTGGTCTATTGAAAGGAGGAGTTAACACAATATTTTTCTCTCTTCTTTTCAATTTTTCTGACCAGTTTTTCATGTGTATATCTGGTAATCTGAACAAATAATTTGAGGACAACAATATGCAATATAGCAACCTTTTTTGAATTTCTATCATTTTCTTTAGTGAAGTCTGTATTGTTCCTAATTTTTTAAACCATTTTTTATTCTCTATAAAAGATAAAAATAAATATTGAAAAAAGGCATATATATATATATATATATATATATATGGTTGAAATATTGATTGGAATAGCTTAAATCTATGTACCAATTTGCAGAACACTGACATTTTTACTATGTTGAATATTCTCACTCATAAATATAGAATTCCTTTCCATTTTCTTGGGTCTTCTTTGATTTCTTTCATTGAGTTTTTGCAGTTTTTACCAGACAAATCCATACATATTTTGGTAGATTTATACCTAGGTGCTTCATCTTTTGTAACCATTGTGAATGATATATATTTTTTAGAATTTCAGTTTCTAATTATTCATTCTTATCACATATAAAAAATCCATCTTTTTGTGTTTATTGCTTGTCATTTATACTCAAAAGTTGATAAATGCATTCTTGGACTTTTGCTTATAGATTCCTTAAGCTGTTTTACATAGACATGTATAATGTCTGGGAATAAGGAAATTTTATTTTTTCCTTCCCAATGTACGTGCCTTTTGTCTTTTGTTTCTTATTGCATTGTCTTAAGCCTTATGTGCTACTGTATTAGAGTGGTGAGAGTAGATATTTTCTTGTTTTGGGTAGCTGTTTGTTACTACTTAGAACAATTTTTCTTCCATTGCTCTTTGCTGAGAGTTTTCTCCTAGTAAATGAATTTTGTTAAATGCTATATTGTTCATCAACTACTATGGTCATATTTTTCCCTGCTTTAGGCTGCAAATCTGTGGATTGCAGCAGTTAATTTTAAAATATTGAAATAGGTTTGTGATTCTAGGTTGATTCTTTATATAGAAAAATTTTTTTTTAAAAATTCTCTATCTCTACAATACTTTTGTTAAAAGACACAGGGTTTCTCTCACACCAAGAACTTTTCTAGTTCTTTGTGGTCACCAAGTTGGTGTCTTACAGTGAAGTTCAAGACTATTACTAAGAGGATTTAATACAGGTTGCACAGGTTAGGGCTTCGTCCCACCAGACTTGCCCTGCCACTGCCAAGCTGAGCAGTAGATCTCAAGGATGCGCATGACTTCTTTCCAAGTATGGTACAGGTCAGAGGCTCATGAGGCTACCTCTCTAGTCCAGTCCATTGGTACAGTGTCTCCCAGAATTCAGAAAAACTTTCCACTTCCTGGATTACTGGCTGATTGCAAATGATGTAGCCCAGAAACACTCAGACAGAAAAGGTGTACCGGTCCTGGGAGAAGAGGCGAGATGTGTCTATAACCTTCAAACTTTCTCAGCCCTTCCTTTTAGGTTCTTGTGGAGGCTTTGTTATGTGGGTATGGTTGAAGACCATTGGCTAATAGTAATTAATAAAATGTACAATCCCTTTCTCCTCAGTAGATTGGGCTGAAATTTCAACCCTATAAGCTTGTGGTTGATTTCCATGGCAACTAGCTTTCAGCCTGAGACTGGCCAGGAACCCACCCAGCAGCCATCTCCTGAGAATAGACACAGAAGATTTATCCCTTCCAGAGGAGAAGTGATGATGTCTGTTCATTTGTGTCAACACACAAGAGGAGACCAAACACGCATTTCTTCTTACCACACAATCTTACTTGGCCATGTTATAACTTTTTAAATATATATTACCGCATTCATTTTGCTCAGATTACAGTGAGCATTTTTATGGCTACTTTTAAGAGATTTTGATCTACAATTTCCCTTTTGTACTTTCTTTTTCTCATTTTGATATCCAGGCAATAGCTACCTCATAACATCAATGAAAGTATTTGTGGAAGAGCTTCTGTAGAACTGGTATTATTTCTTATTTAAATGTTGTATAGAATTCATGTTTAAACTATCTGGGACTGAAATCGTATTTTCCAGAGGTTCAAAACAGATAATCTGATATACTTAATAGTTACAGAACCACTATAGGTTGAAAGTCTTGACCTCAGTACCCCAGAATGAGACCTTGTTTAGAATAGGTCATCGCAGGTATTTTATTAAAGTGAGGTCATCCTGGAGTAAGTGTTTATAAAAGACAAAATTTGAACACAGCCATGTATACAGAGGTCAGTATGGGAAGAAGAGATTGGAATAATGAATTGGGACAGTGAAAATGGATTATTAACTTTATTGGCTTGAATGCTGCTCGGTAGATGGGGAAACCATAGTCCTGGGTGTGTCTGGGTGAGGCATGGTTAAGTGATCTAGGGCACTGTGGCTGGTTCCTGACCCTGTCCCCTCTGGTTTGTTCCCTTGTTTGGCTTCCTGGCCTCCATAAACTAAATGACATTGCTCCACCGTACCTTTCTACCATGATATTTCTGCCTTGCCACCAGCTGTGCCCATGCACTGAATCCTCTGAAACTGTTAGCCAAGTAAACCTCTCTTTCCTCAAGTTGCAGGTGTCAGATATTTTGTCCAGCTGTGGGAAAACTGACTGATTCCTGCCTAAGAATACCAAAGGTTGCCAGCAAACCCTCAGGAATTAGAAGGGAGAGATGAGATAGATTCTCTCTTATCACCAAACATGAGGAACCAATCATGCTGGCTTGCAGCCTCTGCTGATCTTGGACTTCCAAGACACCTCAGTTCTGAGGCAAGATGTTTCTGTCATTTCAGGCATTCAGTTTGTGGTACTTTGTGATTAGCAGCCCTCATAAGCTAAAATGAGGTCTGTCCTGATTATTTTTGTGCATATTTTAGTAGCTTTTAGATTTTTTTTTTTTTTTTTTTGGCAGAACTGGGAATGATTGAACTCAGGTCCTTGTGCTTGCCAGGGAAGCACTTATTCACCTGAGCCATCTCCCCAGCCCTGTTTTTAGATTTTTGAGAGTAGCCTTTTAGTAAATTTGTTCCAACCATCATGCCCCACATGATGACATTTTGGTCCCGTAAGACTATACTGCCTAGTGGCATCTTAGTTTTAGGACACTATATTATATTTGTACAAAAAAATTGGCTACCAACACATTTACCAGAATGTATCTGTCATGAAGTGATGCTTGACTGTATTTAGTTGTGAAACTTAATGTGCGTGGCATTCTTTGTAGCTTTCTTTTATTATCCTGTTGATGATGATTAAAGCATTAATGATGAGGCCACTGATGATGGGTTTCCCTTCAGCTACAGTTGGTTGCATAGCCTCTTTAGCTGTGGGTGGATCAGTAAAAACCATTGAGGTACTAGAAGCACTTTGAAATATAGGGATAAAATAGTACTGAACATATTATCTACTCAGTAACATGATGCTATGGCTTGGAAAATTTTCCAAGTAGTAAAACAACTCCAGTATAGGTCCCTCTCTATCACTTAATGTAGCAGAATTAATAACCACAACAAAAGTTTACGAGCAGCTATAAGTGAAAATTGCAAGTCAGAGAACACAAAAGAATTAAATCAATGCTCTAGGTTTTATAGTATTTCACGAGGCTTGAAAATTTGTTAACTTTGAAAAGCCTAGACAAATATCATGCTGGTTTATATATCATTTCTTTATTGTATGATCACATATTAAATCCTTTTCTTTTCACAGACTAAGGAATCCTATGGTCAGCCTTTGAACATTCTGCATTTGTTTGTCAGTCTCGTGTGGAGCATCTTGTTTCAGTCAGTGTTGACACAAATCACTGGAAGCTGCCAAGCAGGCCCTGAATATGGTGCCTGATGTTGCATGGTCACTTCTCTAATTGCTATCTGATATTCACTTTCTCCATTCTCCCTGCATTGAGTAAGCTCCTTGGCAGTTCAGATGTCATTTATAACAGTTATTGAGTCTTGCACATCTTTGAGATTAACTATCAGGACATTGCCCCTTCCTAATCATGAGCTTGCACCTTGAGCCTCTGTCTACCTGGCTGAACGGTGTGATGGTGAATGTCCCCTCCAATCAGTGGTCATCTATAAATTAAGCATAGACAGTACAGAGCTGTTAGAATGGTCTTTCACACAGGACCTGAGAGCACCTGCAGGATTCTCTCCAAGACTCCAAACCTCCATCTCCTTCCACTGGCAAGGGATTTCTTGCTTCTTTCCAGGAGAGATCAAACTTAAAGGAAATTCTGTTTCCTGGATTTAAAAGTCTGCTATCACTCAGGTCACTGTCATCTGTGATGAAGACCTTATCTTCATATTCTTCCCTCTTACCAGGCATGAACTTGCTGAATGCCTGTGCTACTCTTTTCCAGGGCAGACCCATTATTAAGAAGTATCTGGGCATCGTGGAGGACTTTGTGGAGCTTCCTGGGGTGCACTGCAAATGAATCTAGTGGGTCTGTGTATCATCTGACAACCAGTCTCCAAGTCAGCCATCCCTGTGATACCTTTCTCTTTGAGTTATTAAACAGCTTTTCATCATACCATCTGGTGCTCTATCTTGTTAGAGTTTTTTCTTCTTAAGTCAATTTTCAAAACTTTTTGAAAAGAAATTTCCTATTCTAGATTTTCAAATAAGTTGCTGTAAAGTTATTTACAATTTTCTCCTATAATTATTTTTCTCTCCTTCATACTTGAGATTGTGTTGTTCCCCCTCCCTATTTCTGTTCTCATGTTGCTTTTCTCTTACTCTCCTTTATTTAGATTCATAGAGGATTTATTTATTTTATCAGTTCTAATGATCAGCTTTTGAATTTATTTGTAAACATGACATATGTTTCTTTTATGTTTTAATTAGTTTTATACAGCTTGCTTGTTTCTTTTACTTTCTTAATATTTCAAGACAAGTATCAAGTTCATTTTTTATTCTTAGTTGGGGTAATGAAGGTTTTTCAGGCAGTATTTTCTTGTAGTAGTGCCTTTGTTTCCTCCCAAATAAGTTTGTGTGGAAGGTCCAGAGAGTTTGTAACTTCCCCTTTGATTTTGCTGTCACTCCAAGGTGTATTTAAAATTTCTTGATTACTTTCAAATTATTTTTTATTATTCTTTTTTCACATAATTTTATTGATAAACAAATATCAATGAGACAGTTTCAAATCAAATTGGTAGGATAGTTTCAATAATTAACACATTGCATTACTTTCAAATTTTTATATAATTATGTAGGTCCACAATAAAATATGCTATATAAAAATCTAACAGTAAAAGTGCAAAGGCATCAGCATGTAGCAGTGCATTCCTGTAATCCCAGCACTTGAGAGGCTGAGACAGGAAGAGTGCTGTGAGTTTGAGGCCAGCCTAGGCTGCATAGTGAGTTCAGGGCCAGCCTGGACCACATTGTGAGACCATTTTTCAAAAGAAAAATGAAACAAGTGAAAAAGAAGGAAACATCTGAGTCATTTGAAGGAAAATGGATGGGCCTTGTGTCTTTAATGCTAAATGAAATAAATCAGACACATAATCTTAAATATTGCATGGTTCCTTTTATATGAGACACTTAAAATATAAATAAATTTAATGAGCAAAATAAAAGATGTGGTAAGACAGGGAGATAGATCTCTTGGGAAGGGGATCATGGGATGGAGGCAGCGAAAAGAGAGAGGAAGAGAAGGGAAATAAAAAGAATTAAGATGCCATCTGTATGTGGACCAACTCCCCATGAAAAATGGAATCATTCTGTACTGCAAACATGTACCAATAAAAGTAAAAATCAAAAAAAGGCTCAAGATTGCATGTGTGTATGTACTAATACATATACATGTACATTAATATATTTTGCAAACATACCAATAAAATGTTAAAAATCAATTTTTATGATAAATACAATATTTAAAACATTTCATGGACATGACAAATACACTCAGTATTTGAGAAAGGTAAAGTTTTATATTCATCTGTGTATCAAAACACTTTTACATACACACTCATATGTACATGCTTAATATATGTAATGTGTTAATTATGCTTGGTTCAGTTTTTCCTTTCCAGGATTTTCTAATTTGCCTCACATGCAGTTCAGGCTGGCCTTGAGCTCACTTTGTAGCCCAGGCTGCTCTCAAACTCACAATAGTCTTCCTGCTTCAGCCTTCCTAGTGCTGGGATTACAGGCATGCAGCATCAAGCCCCACCTGCCCCATTCTTAACCCGCTGTCAGTTAAGGGAGGTTCTTGTCATCTTTCCTGTAAGCATTGAATTCTAACTGCTCTGCTGTTAATATTTTACCCTTGACATATTATTTTGTTTTTATTTGCTATTTTAACTCTCATCTTTCCCTTATCCTAGTACTTTTTATAAGTTCATTACAGCCTTTCTCATGCCAATTAGGCAATCTCTCCTTTATTGCAAGAATTCAGTTCATGTAATGATTAATGTACTTTAATTTTTTCTTCCTCTTTACCTTTAGATTAGTTTTTCAATGCCTTTTCCTCTTGCTCTTATTTTCTTGTTGATTGAATCAAGTCAATATTCATTCCATTTCCTATGTAAATTTAATAATGCTCCATATTTTTCCAATCCACATTAAGTTTCCGTCTCTCGGAACCATGATGCACACATATTTCTTCATGCCATGTGAAGACAGTATGCTATTATTTCCATTTAGCGGATATAATTTCCCGCAATAAAATAGTTTTTCTCCTCCCAATGAAATAAGATACTTCAACTATTTTAACTTTCCTCTAATTTTCTTTCCCATTTGTCCATATTTGAAGTTTCCATTTAGTATGTTCCTGTTGTTTTAAGAACTTTGGCTCCTGCTTCACATTTTTGGTGACTCTATTATTGATATTTAAAAACATACAGATCATTGCAATACAAGTAACACAAATATATGATGTATATTTATGTGAATGTATTATATATAAATTAAAATATATACTGTGTATATGCATATGTGGATATATATGCACATATCTCCTAAGTATCACTGATTACAATCTTGTCATTTCCTAATTGTGAGATAATTGCTAGAACAAACTCAGGTTAATCTTTTCAACTGTGATGAAGGTTCTTTGCTTGGCCAGGCTTCAGGCTGCTGAACATTCTTGCAGGGGCATCTGTGTTCTTGCATGTTTATTGTTTTACTGAAAAGCCCTGTCAAGTCTCAGTGTGTCCAGTACCCCATACTTGGTATCTGTCAATCTGCATAGCTCACTTGTTCCTTGTCCTCCACTACCAACCCAGGTGATGCCTAATCACCCCGACCTGTGGCCCATACAGAATCCTGTCATGTTGGCTTGGCCTGAATCCCCCTTACCTAGGGCATTTCCCCTGGCTAAGTTTCCATTCACTGGTACTACACTGCTCCTTCATTGTAAAATCCTTGCTTTCATATCCTGTATTTGGAGTTGAGTCTAATTTCTCTTCACTGCAAAATCCTACTGCAGTGGTCCCTCCATCCAATGTGGTGGTGTTGAATAAAAGGTACCTTATGGTAGATCCTTCAATTAATCTTTGAATAACTTTTGTTTAATATTTGAAGCCAACTCCTTCCTTCTACCAGTGGGATTGAACCCAGGACATTATACATATTAGGCTAGTGGTCTACCAGTGAGGTAAATCTCCATCTGTAAAGCAATAAAATTAAGTCATTAATATCAGTCTTTATTCTGGAAAAGACTACTTTGTTTTGCTGTCCGAATAATACCTTACATACGTACTTTCTGTACCTTCTTTTGATACTGTTAAACCCTGTGCATGACTTTCATGGGGTTATGATTATTAAGGCCTAGAATTCTATTACAAAGACAGAAATAAATGTTAAAAGTCAGTTATTGATTATAAGCGTGGCACATATGAAATAGAATTCTTAAATTCTAAATAGAATGCATATGTTCTAAAGTGAAAGTTTTCATTAATTTTAAAAAATGTTGTATAGTTCTGAAAGAGAAAAACTTCTATAAATTAGGAAGTTTCTAGCTTCTCTAAAAATATTAACAACAAAAAGGAAGAAATTTTTATTCTATAGTAAAAACAAATTTTGTTTGTAAGTGTATGGTAATAATGGTTCAAAGGTTACATGAGAATTTTTTCCTCTTTTAGAAAGTACATAGTGTTGTTTTGGATAGAAGTAACATGAAGACCCAGAGATAGAGGGAAGGGGAGGTAGTGGAGGAAGGGATCAAAAAGTCTGGGTATGTTCACTACATGTTACTCACTTCCTAATAGGCATTCGAGTATGTACCTCAAACATACATGGATTAAAAAAAAATTAAAACAAAGAAGTGTAAAGCTAACCAGGGAGAACCTTGATTCTTTTATTCATTCTCTGTGGTCTTTAAACAATATTTGGATAGCCAAAAAATATTGTGAAGGTTAAAGAGAAATTCCTTGAGGGACTTTTCAGGTATGTTTTTCTCAGTGCTTCCCATCCCTGAGTTTTCAGGTCTTAACACAGTTTTACGACCTGGGACACACACTCAGAATCCAGGTTTATTTCTTTAACTGCAAGTATTTATTTAACGAATTTCCTCTCCAGTCTTTGGTGTCAGACAGTGTGACAGTAGTTAAGGATCTGTCACCATTACTGTTAAAAACCTTATTGTTTAGGCTTTGCTTCCTTGGCTGTTTCAAATTACATTGAGCAGAAAAGCTGAAACTTGCCAAAGAAGTTGTCAGCTTAGATATGACTTTGATTTTGAAAAACTGTTGAAAATAGGAAAGCCATTTATAGTGACAGGACAAAAAAAAGAGAGAGAGAACTTGGCATCAGATGTCTTTCTTTGCTGAAATATACCAGTTGATGAAGTTTTCCAAACAATTGCAGTATAGATTAGTACATTTTGACACTTCAAAAATAAGCATGCTTTGAAACAGGGTGGATAATTAACTGGAAAGATGTATGTCTGCATGAATAGTAGAAATGTTTCCTGGCTTGAGTTTACCCAGCATGTCCAACATGTCACCAAGAAGGGACTGAAATGACAAGCTTCTATTTATGCAGAGTACAAATCAGGAATGTCTCCAGCAGCATCTATCAGGAAAAGAATATTTGCATAAGAATATGTATTTTCAACCCTGTGATGCATTCAGGGAATTAGGTTAACACTATAGCTTTTTTTCTTTTTTGTATAATACTTAGAATTAGAACACAGTAAAACTTACTAAGTTGATCAGTAACTAGACTCCCCAGGAAAAAGACTTTTCTGAGTTGTAAAACCTAATAGAGTCATTCATTGTGCAGCATTCATTGTGCAGAGAGATAAAGAGATGGAAAAACTGAAGAAAAATTAGAAAATCTAACATTTAAGAGTTCTAGAGAAGAATAGACACAAGAGCTGAGGGGGAAGCTTTGGAGAGATTGTGGCTAAATTTTTTCAACACTGAAGACCAATAAATGAACCCTCAAATTTAACACTGAGTTACAAGCAGAAGTTAAAAAATAAATCCACACCAAGAAAACCAGAAGAAGAACCTTACTCTTTTCTAGGTAATTTTGTTGTTGACAGAGTTCTCACAGCTGAAAAAGAATAATATATATATATATATATATATATATATATATATATTTATTCCTAAGGAGAAACCAACCACTAGAAATCTATTTGCAGCTAAAGTCATAGTCAAGAACAATTGCAAGATATAGACAAATTCAGGTTTATAAAGACTTTATTATTTCTAGATTTTTATCATTTATTATTTCTGTTAAAAGACAATTCAATAAGAATTATTTCAGCAAGAGACTCATTAAATTGAAAAGGAGAAAATGTGAGGCAGACACAAGAGGAAGACATGGGCAGCCGCTGGCTTGTTTGGAGGGCAATGCCATCGGAGCCTGGAGTTGAAGCTATGCTAAGGCCTAATAACAAACTTGGTTAAAATTTAGTTTACTAAAAGCACATGTTAAAAATTAAGTGCAACCATGGAAGGCATAGAATAAAATGAGCAAATGTCTCCAACCCAACCTCTAGACTGTTACGGCTTCGGTTTCTGATCGGTGTTTTGGTCTTCAGAGCTCCTCAGGTCAAGCAGGACGGGCCCTCCTGGTGCCCACAGCTCATGTCACTCATGTTCTTTCTTCTCCACAGGTCAGCCGCTCATGTGCATTCTAAAAACGGCCTTACACTTTTTATGTCATTAACCCCATTTTAAAGCTGTGACTATGTAAAAAACTGTAAATGGGGAAACCACATTTAAACACTGGTATTTCTGATTCTATCTCCTTCTTCTCTTATACTCCTGAATAATTATCTATCTACCTATCTAGTACTCAGTGTACAAACCTCCAGCTTCTACTGACTTCTTACCATTAAAGAAAAAAAAATCAATGTACAAAATCACTGGTGCTTTGATGGATTTTTCACTGTGTATCACATTGAATAAAATGGGTGTAAGTTGTGGCTTGTTTTCAGTGTGTCTAATTTTTAATTCTCTTAAGAATATTAGTGGAGCTTTTAGAGGCATCTTATACTGAGATGTGTATTATTTTATATTTTGCTGGGGGGGCAGAATTAAAGAGATTTAACAAAGAATCAAAATAAATTAAATTATAACTAGGCAATACTTTGTTGATGTCTAGAGGCAAAGTTTCCTGTTTGGTTGGGTTATGAGTTAATGACATTATGCTGACCTCTTGCTTTATGAATGCTGCCAGTTAGGGTATGCTGTTTCCCTGGCTCTCCTCACCTCTGAGATATAACACCAAAGCAGAAGAAGTAGCCTGGCTGTATTAATAAGCCTTGTGCTTCTATTGAGAGATTGTGCAAAATTCAGGGGAGACTTTGTCCCTGTGAATTCTGTGTTACGTAAGAGAAAGGCCCCAAGGTCTCTTGGATGTGTGAGCTGCTTTTGGTTTCTGGAACACAGACACGTCACACAACCTTCTCTCCCAGCCACCTCGGGCCCGCCAAGCAACCTCTTGTTCAGAATTTGGCTTCTCAAGTTGATTTCACTACAGGGAAGAATATACTAAGCAATATTCTGGCTGTTACATTAGTCTCTTATGAATTAAAATTATGTTCTTTTGTTTTTCAGAAACTAATCTCAGGCCAGGATACTCACAGAATCCAATTTCTGAGGCTTTAAAGTGAAGAACACTTTCTTGGGGGCCTCCTGGCGGGTTTCCATCATGGCTCTCAGAGTGGTGTCCCTCCAAGCTTCACAGCTCTTTGGGCTCATCTGGGTTTTATTATCTTTATTTTGTTTGTTCTGTGTGTGTGTTCATATTTCTGTGGTATCAGGAATGTTACTTTTAACCTCACTTTCTTTGATTTTGTTGGCATTTCCAGAAGCAAGATTTATGGATAAGTTAAAAAGAGTATGATTTATGCTGAGAAGAAACGAAAGCTTACCCAGCTAGTCTCAGACAAGCCAAAATCCATTTAACCTATAAAGCATGGACTTCAACTCTACAGTTCAAATGTATATGCTGGTGCACATTTCTAGTGTGTATGTGATGTGTGTATTGTTCTTTTTGATCTGAAAATGCTGGAGGTTGTATATTTACCTTTAAATATGATCCTAGTTGACCTTACCTGACTAGGGATTCTGAGGTAGGAAAGGTTGATTAGAGTGAAAAGAGTCTGGAGGTTGCCCCAGGTCAGGTCCCAAACCTGAGTGAAGGCATCAAGAGAAAATGGTGATTTTGTTTATGTGGGGCAGGGCACAGATTGTTTTTGAATAAGCCTGGGGATGCAGGTGTGAGCAGGTATCTGTATGTGGGTGTCTGAGGACTCCTGCTGTCACTTGTCTGCCTGGGATTAGCTTGGGGTATGATTGTTTGAAGTAGCATCAAATAGACTGTTGTCATTCCCTTCTTTTAAAGGTCTATATGACAGTGATATTTCCCAGATGTCGATTTAGCTCATTTTTCACTGCAATCACTGAATACCTGAGTTTAGGTAATTTATAAATAATAGAAGTTTGTTTAGCTCACGGTTCTGGAGGCCAGGAATTCCAAGAAAATGGTTCCGGCCTCTAATGAAGGCTCTTGTGCTGCCATGTAACCTGGTAGAAGTCTTCACAGAGCAAACATGCCAGCTCAGCTCTCCCTCCTTCTCCTTATAAAGATATTTTTATTTATTTAATGTATTTAGTACAGGGTCTACAGCGTCTCACTACACAGGTTGGACTCATGGTGATCCTCTTGTTTTCAGCCTCTTAAGTGCTGGGATTATAGGTGTGCACTACCATGCTCAGTCTCATTCATTGCCTCTGGGTACCCCAGTTTCTGCGCTTTTGTCTTGCAGGCTTTCCTCATACATATACTAATATCATATTAGGGGTCACACTCTCATAATCTAACTGCTCCTCAGAGGCCTCACCTCCAAATATCATTACCACATGAACTTGGGGATTAAATTTCCAACACATAAACATGGGGGGGGGATCACACTCAAAGCATAGAAGCTGTAACTCCTTGTTCAGTGTGGAAGCTCTCAGGTTTCCAGCATCAGTGCTGTACCAGTAGTAGCTCCCTGAGAAACAAGAGCTGCTGGAGGGTAACTGAGGGCAGAGGCTGAGTTCCGGTGAGTATGAAGGCTGAAAGTAACAAGACCGACTCGGAATACCAGTTAGTCCTGGCCCAGTTAATCCTGTGTGATTAATCCTGGGTGACTTCTTGGAAGTTTTAGGGAAAGGGTGTACTGTAGTCTAGGCGCATGGGACTAGGGATTTGCACTGTAGATCTGTGCTGTTGCATTGTTGCCAGGGACACTCTGGCCCCAGGTTTCAAATCAGAGATGCCACTTTTCATGGCGGGGTAGATGTACACCTTCTAAAATTGTGCCCAGCTAGATTACTTAACATTTTCAGTGCCCTTTCTGAAACTTAAATCTGATCACGTTACTGGTTTACAATCCTACATTCCAGGGCAAAACTACCATACTGTGGCCCGGCAGGCAAGTGCGGCTCATCTGTCTGCTACTAGTCCTTTGTCCAGCCTCATCTATCATTGTTTGCTATTCCTTCATGAAAGCATCTGTGTTCTCTGTGCTCTCTTCTGTCTAGGAAAGCTGTCCTGATTGCCTATAAGATTCCTATACATTCCACACAACCTAGGCAGGTGTCATCTGAAGGTGTCCCTGAGGTGTCAGTTATTTCCATGCTTGTTCAGTGTCAGTGGCTCCCTTTTCAGTTATGATGCTTCCTTTATTTTGCCATTGTCACTTGGCATTGTTTTTCCACAAGCTGCAGGACTCACAAAATTTGGATCTACACCAGGACATAAAAAACCAGTTCTGGTGTTTAATCAATCACAATGCTACAGACCTACAAAGTAGATGGTACATGCAGCCTTGAAATATCCCCTAAGCTAAAGTCACAGCCCGGAACCCTGTAGGTTTATGCAAAATAAAAATTTTAACATGTGCTCCCCCAACTGAAGAGAAATGCAGAGTACTGAGTACTAAGTGCAGGCATTGAGTACTAAATGCAAGTACTGAGTTAATTTTCTAGGTCCTTCCATAAAGCACAGAGCACAGAACACTGGAAGATCTCAAAAACAGTTTGTAGGCTAAAAGAACATTATCGCAAATTATGACGCATGATACAGAAATATCAGACATTGTATCAAACATTGAGAGCCATGTTGCATAGAATAACTATAGTGAGGCCTCCAGCCCATCCATGTTCATGCTTAGGCCACATATCAGCACGGGCTGTCTCCGTGTTCTGTGTCAGTGGTCACACGTGGTGGGCAGTGGCTACATCACTTAGTGGGGATACAGCATTACTGAAAGAACAGTAACAAGACGAAAAGAATGCTCTGTGGCCAGTGACAACAAAGGTGATTTCCAAGTGCCAATCATATTTTCTGTCACATAAAATATCAATAATTTTACATCAAAATGCCCTCCTCCCCAGCCTTACAGCAGATTGAGGGTGAAGGTCACATGGGCATCAGCATTTACATGTAAAGGTGGAGGTCCCTACGCCTGTAAAGGTGCAGCAGAGTAAATGCTGCCTCCAAGGGTCCTGCGTTTTTAACATAGAAATAGCATTGTGAAGTCCTGAGCGGACCCACGTTCTCATTTAGGAAGCATTGTAACAACTCTGATACCCTTCATTTCACAGCAAAATTTCCTGAACTCATTATGTGAAAAGAAGCGTGTTGTCCGTACATTCTGTTCTGTGTAGCTCATTTGCTCTGACTCCAGTAGATAGGAAAGCTATATGTTCATAGGAAAAAAAAAATTCATTAGCTCTCCCCTGATGGTAAATTTCACAGGCAGGGAGTCTCCTATAAATCACTGGTGTGGCTTTGCTGAGTTCCGAGTCAAACTGAGGCTGTGTATCACTGCACGCTGCAAATCGAATTTTGGTGAGCTTGGGAAAGTAATTGGGCTGTGAATGTAACTTGTTATGCAGAGAGCTCTAAATATCTGGAAATGAAACCAAAGGATGTAAAATCCAATTAATGCTTTGGGGGCAACCAGGACCATAGCAATATGAAACAGACAGGGACTTAATCGTAACCTCCAATTTTTGAAATTAAGAAAACCGGGGCCTTGCGGGATTTGAGCAGCATCCTAGCGGGATGAGGCAAGTAGCTTGCTGGGGGGCGAGGCGAGGGCATGTTCTCCCTTCTCATGTCTCTGCTTCTTGTCACCCCCGGTCAGTATGCCGGCGCCCAGATTTCCCGCCACTTCTTCTTTTCTGCAGGTTTGGCCATTTTTATAATCTTTGTTATCCTTAGGGAGAAGAATTGTCAGCATGAACCCTTCCACTATTCTGTAGCATATGATCATGGCTATTTCCCGCTATGCAGAATGGAAACATGATATTATATGTGCATGCTGGTTTGGGGGAGGATACTTTCTAATCCAAAAGTTGATGGAGGTGAAATGAAAAAAAAATAAGAAAAAAAATATTAGACAGCTGAAGGAATCTGAGACTGGATGAATAATTCTGGTTGGAAGTTCGCTGCCCAGAGGGGAAAACATGTATTGGATAAATATGTATTTGATTGATTAATTGAAAGTGATGGCAGAGGAAGCAGCAGAATCACAGAATCACCGGTCGCTTTTTAGCACCACGGCATTTAAATCTGGGAGAATCTGAAGATTGAACATGTCTGTAGAAAGCAGGCATGTTATGCGTGACATCGTGCCTTCCGTTTGAAGAAATCAGACCATTTCCACATATCTTTGTGGCTTGGAATCCTAGGCTGAGAGGGACAAAGGAGCGGGGGAAGGCCAGCCAAGGCGGTTTCTGCCCGCTCCCTCGCTCCTGCGGGCCTCTGCTCTCCTCTCCCCTTATGCCTGAGGAACAAAATTGTGCAGCACCTCTGCGCGTGGGGCCTGGAGCATTCATTTCAGAGCGTGTTTATTTTAATCTCCGACTTGGCGCAGAACAGAGATTGAAAAGCGCCAGCCTCAGGTGCTCTTGATCTCCCGTTCCTCATGCATTCGACATTCACCACTTCAGTGTATTATATTTATAATCAGGGCCAAGGCGGCATGACCTTGTTTTATTCTAAATAGATCACAGGCAGCTAGACGTGGGAGCTTCCGGCTTGAAATCAGATGCGAGGTGCGTTTAGCCGTCAAGGACTCCCTTATAATTCACTTGATCTCTTTAGGTTTGATCTGTTTCTTTCTTTGCTTTTCATACAAAAAGGAAAACAGAAGAGAGGTGGTGGGCGGAGGGGATGTGGTAGGGGCTTCCCATCAAACCGAACTGTGTGGGATCCAAGGTTGCTCATCAGAGTCTCTGGGTGTGGCGCAGGGAAAGACACGGCAAGTCTGAGGTCTGGATCTTCCAACCCCGGGTCATTAATCCCTAAGGCATATTTTCTCCTTTTCTGGAAACAATCATGAAAATTAAACAACAACAACAACAACAACAACAACAACCTAGGAAGTCGGTTGGTATTTATTACTTCTTTGTGCAGTGTTGCTTAAAGTACTCTCTGGAAGTCCTCGCAGAGGGTCTGTTCCTCCCTCCAGGTCTTAGGGGCGAGCCCTGTATCTAAATATCCTTTTAGGGCTTCAGCCCGCAGGTCTCGTTCAGCCCCTTCTTCTGCCCTGTTGTGTTTGCTCTACGCACACCGCTCCTACAAGATAAAGATGCTGTCCCCTCCGAGTCCTGGTCGTTGGGTCAGAGGGTGGCTGGGTCAAGGCCCGCAGCTCATTTCACTGACTGCAGCAGGAGGGAGCCTCAGGGGCACGGCTGCCCTTAAGCATCTGGTTCTTTCCCCGCCTGCAGCTGGCGACTCTGCTTGCCCACTTCCACCGCCGACCTCCTCTCCACTTCCCCTTGTTACGAGGTATTCTGTCTCAGAGATGAAACAAGTGAGGGCTAAACTAATTAACTAACCAGCAGTGATCTACAGCTTCAGCACCTTGCATTCCTGAAGATTTATCCTATTTCGAATTCATTGCCATTTCCCTCCAGGGAAATAAAGATTGCTGCCTATTAAAGATGGGGACAGAAAAAGGCACCTTCACTGGAGACAGCCTGTACAAGAAAATAATACTGTAATCATTCCCTCCAATCAGCTGAAAAGGATTAAATCTTCTGCTTCTAAAGTAATGTTCCAATTGAGCCTTGGGGAAGAATAATTCATGATTAGGGAGAAGGCTGGTCTAGCAAATGTGAACATTATGTCCATTACTTAAACACACTTCCTGGGCTGACTGCTAATGTACCCAAGGGACTCACAACCCAGCAACTGATAGGCGCAGTGAAATAGGCAGACAAGGACAAGAAGTATTATCATCTGCATTCAACAGCACTACATAGGCTTTACCACTGCTAAATCACTGCCTTTGGTAAATAGCCCAGATAACTCATTTTAATAGAAGAATTCTTCTCTTCTTTATGTGTATTAAACAACAGACTCTTATGAGTGGTGGCAGTGTATTGATTCCTGGGAAAGGCCGTGTGAATACCAATTCTGTAATTTATGCTGTTTTGTGGCTCTGGCTGTATTTGTTATGCATAGTGTATTAAACATTCAATAGCTCAATTTAATCTTTGCAGCCAAATTGCACAGCACATCATGCCAGATAGTGGTTGTTTCATATACACAGCCCATCTGCTTCCTGTTCTATAATTCATTCAGCAGGCAAAGTTTCTGGCAGCCTCAGGCTACCAAAATATATATATCCTTAGGGTACCAGAAGTGCTTGGCACTCAATTAGTTTTCTGGGTTGCTAGTGTTGTGTGTGCGTGAGCAGGGGTGTGTATGTGTTTCTAGTTTTATGTGAATTAAAGATGGGAATAGTCTGCTAGGTTTTGTGTCCTCATCTGGACAACTTTTCATAAACTTACGGGGTTTTACAAAACTGAAGGAAAGAAAGAGGGATAGAGAGTGAGAGCAAGAGCAAGAGCAAGAGCGAGCGAGAGAGAACAATGATCATTTTCTCTTGGGAAATTATCCACAGCAATAAAACATGTTCTCTCGACCATCCCTATCTAAATAGATTGATTTATATCTTGTGGGGGAAAATAAATAAACCAAAAAGTACTCTAAGCCCTTGGCCCCTTTCTCTAGCTAGACCTCTAGGGATTAGCTCTCTTATGGTGAATGTTGATTTTCCCCACTACTCCCTCCTTTTTGGAGCCCTGCCCCACCTCTAAATGTCCATGGTAACTTTGTCCTTTCCCATCTCCACTTTCTGTTTACTTTTGAAGAAGTCAGTGCCTAAACATTGCCTAGAGGAAAAATACATTTGCCACTTATTGAAATATTTTTGCAATTCTCAGGACATTTACTTGATGTTCAGTACATTCTACATCCTCCCAGGAGATGTAGACCACCCCGTACTTAGTTGATTATTTTATACCTTTTAGGGAGAAGTGACCAAGACCCGTCTTATGGGCTGGAATTACAGCCTCTCAGGCATAAGTAGATCATTCCAATGATCTCATTTATGGGTAGTAAAAGCCAGCATTTGTGTGATGTCTGAGAGGAAGAGCCAACACGCCATGCCCAACAGAGCCCAGCCAGGTTTCCCAGGTCACCATGGGGAACTAGAGGGCCCAAGGCTGCTGCCCAGAGTTGGGCAGCAAAGGAGGAGCTCCGGCATGGTATCGCCATGCACAGTGTAGGTCTGGTGCTCCCAAATCTGCAGATTTTTCAAAAGAAGCTGGGAATATGGTTTGTTTAAAAAATGAGAGATTGGGTTCTTTTTCAATGTTGGCATTATTTGATATTATACATCTTTTAAACCCTGGATAGGCCAAACAGAATATTTCTCAGGCTCTGAAGCAGCAGACACTTTGTTCATTCTTCCCAAAAACACAGTTCCACAATTCCTTGGTATTACAGACAGATTGATTTAGTACTGTAATTTGGATGCTCAGACCCAAGGAACAATCAACATTTCCAACTTGAAACGTTTTTTTTCCTAGGGTAGAAAATATGAAAGAGCTACAATGGCCCCCAGTCTCCTGTAAACTCCTTCCTTTGCAGAAATCTGAAAATATGATGACATAATACTCATGATTATGGTACTTTATATGGGAAAAATTATGAAAGTGGGCCAATTTAATCAGTTGAGTTCTTTAAAAATAAAGAATTTTCTGTGCTTGGTACAAAAGGAGGTCAAAGAGATTCTAAGTATGAGAAGCATTTAGTGTCGTGTTGTTGGCTTTGAGGACAGACAGAGCCACGTCTGAGGACACGAAAACCACAATGAGTTGAGAGCAGCTACTGGCCAAGAGCCAGGAAATGGAGACCTCAGATCTATAGCCAGGAGGAACTAAATTTTGCCAGCAGCATAATATGCTTGGATATGAATTCTTTGCCAGAACCTTAAGGCCAGTGCCTTGATTTTGTGAGACTGCACAGAGAACTCAGCTGAGCCCAGGGGGATTTCTGACCTACAGAACTATTAACTAGGAAATCAATGTTGCTGAAATCTGCTAAGATTGTGGGATTTGTTATGCAGCAGTAGCAGACTTATGCAGGGTGAAATTTCCTCTTCTCTCTCCAGCCTTCAGTTCTGAAGGAACTCTTGGCTCCTCATGCTTTTTCCTTCATCTTGTGGTTACTTCTGACCCAGGAGCCATTTGCTATTTCCTGTTTTACTGAGTTAGGAGTCAGGAGTTGCGTGGGAGGGGATGTGTGAGGGACAACACAGGTCTTGCTTGGCTGGTGGTTTCTTCTCTATGAGTCTGCAAAGGATTCAGGCTGGTACTCTGTGTGTAACTGTAAGGGATATTGAAGCTTTTTGCCCCTTTTCTCTTCCACATCTCCCTAGCTTGAGCTGATGACTCTTCTGAGATACTGATTGAAAAATCACTTATGTAAATTACTTTTTACTGCATGATGTTTTTTTCCTATAAGCACTCCCTGCCCTTTTGATGTGATGGGTGCTGGCATGACAGGTAGATCCTATGCTCCAATACACTTCTGGTTTTGCCAAAAACCCAGCCAACTCTTCTTTCTCTTCCATGTTCATTTTGTGGGATGCACTGAGGCTTTTAGTCTGCATTTTTCTTTTTCTGTCCTCTGTTTCTTTCTATTCTGTTACCCTCTCTTCAATCCCTCTTTCTCTCCTTATTTACAGAAGCGTTGTGGTCATTTTTCTCTTCTTTTCTCATATTTTTTCATTTTCCTTTTGTTCTCTTCCTTTTCCGTCTCCCTTGTTCTCCTTTGCAATTCAGCATTTTTTTCCTATTTCATATCTAGTGTACATTCTGATCCTTATTTAGACTTTTAGTCTCTCATACCAGAGAAATATTGTGCTTGATTTATTTCATTTGAGAGTATGGTCTCAGAGTGTGTCCATTTACCAATAAATGCCTCCAAGTTATCCTTCTTTATGGCTGAGTAGCACTTCATTGTATAAAAATATCATGTCTTTTTTATTCATTTTTTTGATGAGTGTATCTGGATTTCAAGATTTAACTATTACACATTGTGCTGCTATAAACATTAGTGTACATATATCATTGTGGTATGATATTTTTAATGCTTCTGGGAAGATACCCAACAAGGAAATAACTGGGTCAAATGGGACCTGTAATCCTAGTATTTCTAGGAATCTCTACACTGATTTCCACAGTGGTAGCACCAATCTATACTCCTAGCAGCACTGAAGGGTTCCTTCCCTACCATAGTGCCACTGGTTTTTGGTTTTGGTTGATTTGTTGATAATAACCATTATTTATGGAGTGAGATGAAATTTCAGTGTTGTTATAATTTACATCTCACAAATGATCAGTAACATTGAACATTTTTTCATATATATATTTGCCATTTCTACTTTTTCATCTGAAAAGTGTCTATTCATTTCAGATCCTCCCCCCTCCTTTTTTTGAGACAGGGTCTCACTATGCAGCTCAGACTCATAGTAATCCTCATGTCTCAGTCTCCCCAGGGCTGGGATTATAAGTGTGTGCCAACACGTCCAGTTTTGTTGGCCAGTACAGTGTTTTGGTACTGGGGATGGAACCCAGGTTCTTACGCTTGCCAAGAAAGTGCTTAGACTGCCAAGCTATCTCCCCAGCTCCTTTGTGGATTTCTTCTGTTACCCAGAATTGTTTTTCTATCCCAGCCCTGCCACATACCCTTTCACTTATTGCTCAGTATGTTCTTTCATGAGCTGGGCATTATCAGGGAATATATCCTCTTCAATACTGTGTGCATCTTTAGCGGGCTTTGCCTTTTATCTTAGGTCTCATTGGATCTTTTACTGGTTATCCATGCTCCTTACTAAGTTCTTTGGATTATTGAAGTGTTTCTATTCTCTGGATATATGTATCTCTGTTTCTGTCTCTCTGTCTCTCTTTCTCTCTCACTCTCTTTGTGTGTGTCAGTCTCTGTGTGTGGTGTGTGTGTGTGTGTGTGTGTGTGTGTGTGTTTCATCTGTGTTTTTCTTTACTGAGTTTCAGGGATCTGGGTGACATTTTTTCATGTAATTTACTCTGAATGACATCCCCACTCTCCTTTTTCTAGTTTTACTCACCTCTTACCCACATTTCTTTCTACTTGGGGTCTGATTAAACTATAGCAGGTCTTACCCAAGGACATGAGTTCATTGGCAAAACATGTTCAGGGAGAATTTGGACTCATCGCTAAGTGCCTTTTTGGTATAGCTGACTCTCTTCATGTGGGTCTCTTGCATTGCTTAACACATAGGGGCATCTTATTTTGAGACTTAAAACAGCTGCTCTGAGTGGCTATGCCTCAGTGTGCCAGGTTATGCATGTGCTGTGGCCAGCCAAGACTCACCCCTGGATAAATTTTCTGTAGGATATCTGAATATTCTTCCATTACTCTGAACCCCAATAAAGAGTTCTGTGACTCCAACTAGACTGCTACCACTAGCTAATCTCTTCTATTCTTGATCAAAGTAGGCCAAAGAGTCATCCATTGCATTCACAGTGTGAATGACTGATGACTTAAAGGGTTAACAGGCCCAGGGTGTTCAAAATCTTTACCTGCACATCTTTGTAATTGTTAGCATAAATCCAATATGATATGGATAATTGGATGATGTGTGTCTTGGCCCAGAGTTAACTACCTACTATTAAGCAAATCAAGCTTTTGTTGCCTACTTCCTTTCCTCTAGAGATAGTGAGTATGTTTTTGCCTTGGTAGAAACTGAAAATCCCTTTGCAAAGGCCTACCCTCAATATCTACTTAGGGAACAGCCAGTCCTCAATTTCCAGTTCTGTTGTCATTAGTCAAATATGCACTGAGATGTGTTATCGCTGTCCTGGAGGGTGTGGGGGATGCATGAGGGATCAGGCTCCAGTCCATACTCAGCTGGCTCTAATGCAGGACAGCATAGGATGGGGCATGGCAGGCATGAAGAAGCCAGTAGTGAGGTCATCTTTCCCTCTTTATTCCATCCAGGCTACAAGTTTATTGGTTGGTGCCACCCATAGCCAGAGTGGGGCCTTCCTATTGTGCACACCCAGAATTACGCTAAACTGATCAGTGGACTAGTTTAGTTATCTCACATTCATAATTCAGTATCACATACTCATGATTTAGCTACTTACTAAAAGCCCCACCTAACATTTGGGGGAAATCTAGACATAAACCAGAATAGCTCCAAAGCACTGCAATGAGTGGTGAGAGGTATGTACAGAAGAGTGGAGAAACTGTAGATCATCTTAACATCCTTTAGAGTTTGGCCCAGGACTTTTCCCTCATGCCTGCTTTCTAGCTTTTTATGCCCCTTCCTGCTTCCCTTCTGTTTTTCTGTACTGAGTTCATGGGATCACAGTGACACTTTTCTTCATGGAATCTGGTCTTGGTGCAATAGATTCTCTTCCTCTGTCTCAGCCTGTTCCTTCACCACTGTCTTTCTCATTGTGTTTCTGGTCTCTCACCTTGAGACTTCTAGAAAGCTAAAGTGGAATGGAGACCTCAAGGGATATAGCTTTCATTTTCTCTTTATGATGTTCTGGGTTTGAAAGAAGAGGAAATGTGATCTCAGATGTTAGGCTTTGTTTGTCTCCTTTTAAGCAACTCCAGTTTACTGAAGAGAATGATCATGCACTCAAGTTGAGAAAAGAAGATACAGAGTTGATGACAGAGCCAACATTTATAGTGTCCCTTCTTCCAGGTCAAGTCTCCAGCAAAGAATTCACAGAGTTCCAAGTACAGGACAATTCATGTGGTGAGTTGGCAGTGGACACACATGTTTAAGTTTCAAGAGGCAAGAGTGAAAATTGTTTTACCTGCTTGCAGCTGTTTTCCTGTTAGGGTTCCTCTGCTTTTCAAACTGGCTTGCAAATGAGTTCCTCACACTGTCACTTGTCCTCAGCTGGGGTGTGAGAGGAGCAAGGTGGAGTTTGTTGTTGTCTAAATGAATCTGTGCATTCATTTTGCACCAAAAGAGCCTGGATCTCACATACACTGGTTTGCATTCTCCATCACAGGAGAATGGCTTCTACTGTAAAGCCTTCGATGAAAAAAGAGCCTGGTGTTTTTTCCAACTGATTCTTACAGTGAGCACTACAAAATATTTCTAAATAGATAGGAATTAAAAATGGGGCAAACTAAGCTTAAAAGGCTTTTATAGTTAAATGGATGCAACTAGAGACCACACTCATGAGTGAAATAAGTTAGACCCTAGTGTGTAAAAATCATATTGTTTCTCTAGCATAAGAACATGAAAGAGTAAATAAAATCCAAAAGGTAAAATAGATACTGTGAAGGAGTAAGAAACTGCTCAAAGGGAAGGAACAGCTGGAATGAGTGAATGGAATAAAGAAAGGAGGAATGAGAAGGGAAGTTATATATATACATATATATATATATATATATATATATATATATATATGTATATATATATATATATAT
>NDGN011546160.1:4476-20755 GCA_002564285.1 Tympanoctomys barrerae | reverse complement strand
TACTGACCCTGATTTACCTCAGGAGTTTGAGAGGTGAGTACAGTTTCTTTCCCCCTAATATATTGAAGTACAACTCTCCCATTTTACAGTAGTCTCGGAATCAGCCGAAAGATGCTCCCCCTCAGTGTGCTTGGGAGCGAAGCTTTGAACTGGGGCTTCTGCAATCTTGTGAGCTGATTTTTGTTGTGATTGCCCGGCCAGGACTGAACTGATTTGCAAAGTCTCGGAGATTTCAGCTAGTGTTTTTAGGTTGCATCCTATAGCAGGAAATTAAATGGACACGAAGCATCTCTCCCCCACTAGCTGCTTCTCTTCCTCATTCTCTCCTACTATTTCTCTTCATTGATTTTTTTTCTCCCCCTCTACACCTTTTAAAAATGTTTTTGTGCAGAGTGTTACCGTTTTCAGTAGCTCTGTCTCATTTAATTGCTGGGGTGACAGAAGGCTTTAGTAGTGGTTAAACGGAGGTTATAAGTTTCTATTCGATCCTTCCGTAAAACTTTGGAAGCTGCTCAGTGAAGCACATGACCTTTTGTTGATATAAGAGCAGATTTTTTTTTTTTTTACCAAAAGAAAATTTAACATCACAGTTCCACACTAGTGGATTACCCTTGAAGTGTCAAAGGAAAAAAAAAAGGGAGAAGGGGGAATGGGGCTGGTCCCTTTCTAAGTTTTCGTGGCCACTTTGTGCTAGGTGTCGTAACTGAATTTTGATTTACTACATTTCTCCCTTTTGCTATAGCGTGAGTATATTTGTAATTAAGTTGTTACCATTGAGAGAAATAATATACAGAGCCCTTCTATCTGGTGTCGTTGCAAATAAATCAGGGTTTTAAAAGAATTTTAGCCTCTTTTATATTCCTGTAAGTATACATTGCGTTTTTAAAGTATGAATTCTTATCCTAGCATAAGTTCATTTTTTGAACTATAAATAGATTTTTGTTTGCCATTAAAAAGAATTCAAACTTTGTATTCTGTATGGTGAATAAAAAAAGCTAAAATAAGCCAGGATGCATGATACCCAGGCTTTTTTTCATTTTCATGAAAGCCACCTTCTGTATAAACATTTGTTGTATCTGACTATGCAATGCAAGCTAGGTGCTAGACCAGCTGGTTAAAAATATGCTAAGTCAAGCTGTTCATCGTTCAAACGACTGAATTTGATATGAAAAGACGAAAAAAGAAAGGACAAAGATTAAAACATTCTAGAAGTGAAGAAATGAAAGAGAAAAGGAGTATTGAAAATAAAATAACCCTTGAATGCAGTCTTCTATTAGAGAAGCCAGTAGCAGATCAGGGTGTGAAGTAAAATATCCAGCAAGCATACTTTAATAGTGTCTCTCTTTATTATTCCTCTTTAAAAAAAATTAACAAGGTGTATATTTACTCAGTAATTCCAGGGAATGGTCAAACTTTCTTAACAGTTTTGACTTCATTTTTCTCAAAGTTTTATATATTAACTCTGAATTTTAGTTTATATTTGCAAATATAGTCTTAGTTCATATGTAGATATTGAAGCTATTCATAGTGGAACACACTATTGCCCAATATAGCTATTTGTTTATTTAACACAGCTTCTAGCATGTGCAGAATAGCACTTAAATGATAATTTTGCCTAATTCTAATTATACATTTAAAAATAAAACTCTGAGTCAGATTTGTAAGGCTGTTAACAGATTGTTCTTATAAAAAGGTAGTTACATATTAACAGGCTAAAGCCTATTTCTCTATATAGGCAAGCTTCCTGCTGTGAACTTTATTTGTATTTTTTTCAATTATCTCTTCTTAAACTAAACTTTTCCCTTTTGTATTCTAATGCTCAAATCTTTTAACTTTGCTATGTCTTCCTAGTAAGAATTTCTTTTCTTTTTTGTTTTCTGTTTTGATCACTCAGAGGTATGCTTTACTACCTGGCTAATTAAATAAGCAAGTGATAAGCAATAGGGCTGTTAATATGGACATTATATTTGGAAATATTTGGGAACTAATTTTGCAAATTGTTGTACCATATGAAACTTTCAAACAGTTTCCTCTGTGGTGTGATTGATACAAGAATCTCAGTAAATCATTACTATTTGTTTACACTGGGTGCGAGTGGTGAGTGTATTTAGTCAGTCACATATAGGATTTTATGCAGATACAATTATGGAGAATTATATTCTCAAAAAGAAGTGTATTGCTGGACCTGCACTATTATATATAATCAGATCTTCTTTTTAAATTTCAACTATTTGCAACTATCATTGAGTAAGTAGATCGTTTCTACTGAATTAGGTTTTATTCTATTTGCTCCACTGTTATAGCTGAGTTTTTCAGTCAAACTTAAAAATCTTGAAAGGTGACTTTTCAATTTCCTTATTAAACAGAAAACTTTGTTGTACAGAACATAAATAAGCTGCTTGGGGCTTATGTATTATAGAAGTTTTATGTAATTCGTGCAATTTATTTCTATTTTCATTGGTATTATCTCTCTTCTATTATTTTTTGCAACCTGTAGACTATTTGAAACTTTAATGAATATTCAAAACTTAAAACCAGGATCAAAATTTGAAAGTAAATTTTATGTTTCTGTTTCCAGCAATGGAAATTAAGATGGTAAATACTCAGAATAATATGGTTATTAGTACTTAAAAGTGTAATAATAATTTTATTGTTTAAAAATATTCAAAGGTGGAACAAATGTAAGAGTCATTCTAAATGTAAAGATCTTGAAATAATTCATTTTATTTTGAAGCATCCATGTCATAACTGGTTATAGTTACTGAAAAACTTAATTGCTGTGTGGCAGATGAATAGGCAATGTATGTTAAGAATTATTTGTAAAAAGAAATATTTTACATCTTTCTGCGGGGAAACAGAAATGACAGTCTAGTTTAAGTGGCATCATTACAATGAATGCCTGAACTCTTAATATTTTCATGAAGTGAATGAGTTTAAACATTTAATTGCAAATGAATAATGAAAAATCATAACTTACACCTATTCCTTGATATTTCCAGAATGAAGGTGCTAAAGGGTTTCACTCAAATTACAATATCAATAATGTAAAGCAGTCATTTTTGATAGTTAGTCAATAATACTGTACTCTATTTTTGTCCTTATTTTTATTTGCTCAATTTGATTATCATAGTACAGTTTACTGACTAAGCTACTTGTTACACTTTGTAATTTCTTTATCCTAGGGACTTAATTAGAAACCAATTATAAAATGATTGCTTGGGAAGACAGCCTGATAATGTCTAGAAAGGAAGAAAAGTTCGCATTGAAGGTGCTAGGATAAAACAAATGGTGTCATCTGCTCCTTTCCTTCTCTCAACACGGGTACAGAACTAGATAGCCTATTCCTGAATGATGAAGGTTCACTACACCAGGAAAACCTTTTACAATAAAAATTCATTCAATTTGTATAGTTCATTTCCCCATCAAACTTATTTGTGAGCATACCAACTACAGAAATATTTGTTTTAACTATAGGAAACTTTTAAAGTGTATTTTTAAGAGAGAAATGCACCATAGATCCTTTGAAAAGCTAATTTGCAAAATTGCCATATAAAACTCCTATTAGCAGGCACCAAGAATGTCTGTGACACTCTAGGTGTTTTAATTTCCTGAAGTTTTACTATGCTCATATTTATTTCCTAAACATTGATTGAGCTTGATTAGAAACTTTTAAAACCACTTTACTCATGAATGATGGGTACATTCCAGTTGACAGGTACCCTCTAGGTGGGAATCAAAGAAAAGTGATCTACCCACGTCTGGCACCTACAACCCTGCAAGTTGGCTACTATGTCTTGAGGATTTTCTGATAGATTCTTGTGGTCATTTCATTTATTTTTGTTCACTGTTACATTTTAGAGTGAGAAGTGCCTGTAACTCATTTCAGATCTTAATTATCAGTACAATAATTTGCAAGATAACTGAACCTAGACCTTGGCTTGCAATGCAGTTTGGATGAAAGTTTACAAGCCACGGTTCTGTTCTGTGCATGCTGGGGAACTGTCCTAAAGAGTTGGCAGGAGACCTGGACGAGGATAGAGAGCACGTCAGGGTTAAAAGCCAGGTGGCATTGTGTACTGCTTACTGACTAGCAGATTCGATAAAGAACTATTCAAATATTATGATTGTCTATTGATGTATTCTTGCATTTTTCATATATAAAAGCATATGTTAAAGTATTTACCTGTTCTTGGGGAGTTTCTAACTAAAATCTAAATGTGTGTCCTCCATGAGAGGCAAATAATAGGGACTGATTATTATTTCTGATTCTTAAGTACATTACTTCTTCATAGAGTTAGAAGTTGTTTCATTCATAATGCATTTAAAAGGAAAAATTACCTTTCTGGGTGAAGTCTGAGTTTTATTGTCTGTTCTTTCCACTGTCAAATCTTCAGCCACCTAATGAGTACATTGTATAATGCAGATGTGCGTTATGTGGTCTGAATGCAACCCTTTTATATAGATTAGTTTAATAAGGGTAACTGATGGATTTTGTTTTCTTACATGATTTGTTATTCAGTTATCCTTTCAATGAGGTTAGCCAATAGCCTGACAAATAAACTAAGTTTTTCTTTTGTACTAACTGACATAGAGTTTCAAATGTCAGTTCTCTGGTGGAGGTGATGGCAGTCAGATAAAAAAGATGTTCAAAGATTTAGCTACCGCATAAAAATGTATTTTCCCTAAAGGGGAAACTCTGTTGAATGGAAAATACACTAACATATCACAGTGTCTTCCTTCTTTCATTCATTCTGCCTTTTCTTTTTCATTGATTGATAACATCATCATATAAAGTACATGTAAAATTGCTCAAAGAGAACAAGATTCTAAAGACTGATACTCTTTTGCCTGAGTGAAAAGTGTTCATTTGGACACGCTTTAGGAGAATGCTTCATATTCTTTGGTGTTAATCAGGAGCTGATATTGATCCAGGAGAAGACCTTTTTTAGCCTCTCTCACTTCTGTGTTTTCTCCTGCAGCTTGGAAGTTGTTCTCCTTTACTAGTTGAGAGTTCATACATCTCCTCTGGAGATACTGTGGCATATGGTTCTGCTTGTCCAATAGGGGGGTGTTGCATTTTTCCACATTCAGTATCCTTTTGCCTTGGCGGCTGAGAGTAAAACCTCAGCAGTCCTCGCTGCCTTTGCCAATCTGAGGAGTCAGAGACTCAGAGTTGCTCCCAGTTCTTGCGCCTTCATTGTCGAGCTACATTCTGCTCATTGGGCTGCCGAGAAGGACCAGACCGAAACAAGATTTAGAAGAATTCTGGTGAGAACTGTTTATAGGGATATGGTATTTTAAAAGATGTAGTAAACAAACAGAATTGTGGCATAAACAAAGATAATTAGCATAAACAATGTCGTTTTAGGACAGGTGGTTTAAAAAAACAAACAAAACAAAAAACCCAAATATGAACCCAATTTGAATGCTGCCAGTTTGGAACCATTGAACCTTAATCTGTACTTCATGAGAATTGCCCAGGTTTGTTGATAAACTTGTTAACATGCATTTTCTGTTTCTTTTGTATCATTTTCCGGTCATTATGCCCTTTTGTCACCCAGTTTGAAAGTAATTAATCTATTACAAGGTAGTTTAAGGACGTTTTGCTCATAAAACATGACAGAGGAAAATTAAAAACAAAAGCTTGTAGAATAACATTGACACTTGAAATCAATGCCGAACCTTAAAGCAATTAGACATGATCTTGGCTTATTGTATTTCAGATTTTTGGTTTATGGAAGTAACATTTCAGTCACTTGGCTCTTTAGTATTAATATATTTCCATTTGTCTTGCCTTAAAATTCAAAGATTTTTTTCTTTTCTTTTCTTTCTTTCTTTCTTTCTTTCTTTCTTTCTTTCTTTCTTACTTTTTATAATGTGGCTGAATCTTTCTAAATGTTTCTTATGTCTCATTACTGTGTTCTTATATAACTTAGTGAAGGTGGTGCAGGAGTGTATGGTGTGTCTGATAATCATGCAGTGTGAGGATGCTAGTCATTGGGAACAACCTACCTAAACTTGCTATAGTGTTGTGATGGATTTTTATCTGGAGACATTTAGGTTTATTACTAAGTTATATGTATATTTTTTGCTAATGCCTGTCCTGAGATGAAATGTCATGAACAGAATGCTATGTATTTTTCTTCATTAAGCCTCAATTTTTTTTGGAGTTAATTTTTTTTCCTCTTTCTTTTCCATGGAGAAGGAGAACCAAGAATTCTGAGTGGGTGTATCCCTGATAATCTGTGACCCTTTTTGGTTAACTGAAAGCAGTTGTGAATATTTGTGAATGAGGTTTGATTTCTTAAGAGTTATAAAAATGTGTGTAAACTAGTAAACCGTGTCTCATTCATGTGCTATGGAGATTTTTTGTACTTTAGGGACAAAAATAATTTGGCTACTAACAGATTAGGGCTACCTGCCAGTGCCAACACATACTGTAGGTAAGAGGAACACCATAAAGAAAAGCTGCTGGCAGCAAATGCGTTGAAACTTTCATATGTAGCAGTGTTTCTATTTCTGCTCTTCACATCTTTGAAAGGATGTGTGTTTTAGAAAAGAAAATGTTAAAAAACAGAAGATATGATTTTTTCTTAAAAATGTATGTGTAACCCAACCTTAATACTTCTCATTGCGGAGACACACAGGGTTCCATTATGCTCCTTGCAAGCTTGTCTCCTCTACCTATACACATCATTTTGCAACATAAATCCTTAGAATTGAAAGCATTAAGAATCAATGAAATATGAAGCAATGAAATTGACATTGTAGAGCCCCTTCTAACATGCCCCCAAGTCTTTCAGGATTTTGATAGAGGCAGTTTAAAGGAGTTAAATTACTTGGGGCGCAGGGCAACACTTTCGCAAAGGATGTCTTTTCATTTAGAGCTTCAGGTACTGTATTAAGAAGGGAAAGAGTTAACCTGCTTGGCTTTTTGTTAATTTCTTAATCCACTGGTTAAAGAAGACAGAGATTCAAATCATGTTTTCTTAAGACACCATAAATCAAAATGTATTAAAATATAGTCAGTGTTTACTTTCTTACTGATTTTGACTTTGTTTTCTTTTTTTAATATTAAGATTAGGATTGGTACACCAAGGGGATTTCAGGCTATATGAAAACTTGTTATGGAAATGTTCCATATGATCTGTTGAAATATCATTTTAAGCAATTTTATATTTATTTAGGAAAATGGCATATTAATGAAACCAAAATAGAGGCATTGAAAGTGAGGGATATGTTTTAATATAAAAAACTACAAATGAAAAGAGTACTACTTTATGCTATCATTTTTTCATCCACAGTTAATATACATTGACAAAGTTCTAAAGCATGTTCATCCTAATTGTAGTTAAACTATTATTTGTTTGCTTATAATTTTTCCTTTCAGTTACTTATCCTGAGCCAGAGTTTGTTGGGCAATAGTTTACAAAGTCCAAAGACTTTTGTATTTACTCCTGTCCTAATGTTCCTTTGTTTTTACCTTTTTAATATTTGCTATAGAATTTCATAATATGTTTGAATAGAGATTGCAGGAAAATGTCATACAAAATTGAGGTTAATATTTCCTTTCTGCTTTCTTATTTGTTGTATAAAAGGCCTGTGCTGAAGACTAAGTAGGATAATGCATAGTATTCCCATTATTTAGTAGAGAAAAGAATGAATTGGTGGTAACATCATTCAATTTCTGATTAATTTGCTGATTCAACTTTGACTGTGAATGAATAATAGCTGAATGTGTAATATCAGATTGTCTTCACAGCATCCTAGGAAGTGAAATAAAACTTTTATTTAATATGTAAAGAAACAATAATCAGAATACCTAGACATGAAAAAAACAAAGATAATAATGCATGCTGTTTCTGACAATGAAAATTCCTTTACCCTCCGGCCCTAACTATAACACAATTTGTGAAATAGAAGAAGCAGTATTTATTTCTAACTTTAAGCATTATAAGCTGTAAATCTTGGTAGTATAATCCTGTGCATATATCTTAGCATTCCTTGAAAAATGAAATAGATCTATTGACTTAGAAAGATTTAAACATCATTTAATATTTGAAAATCATTCTAGAGAAATGCAGGCATACCCAAAAGAATCCTGATAGTAATTTAAATGACTGAGGTAAAGGACCAGAATATAAAACTTTTATAAACAAATTAAAACATAAGTGGGAATGCTTAAAAGGTTATGTTTAGAATGTATTTGGAGTAATATAATAATCCTGCATATATATATACATATAAAAGTTTAGAACTCGGGGGAAACCTTTTCTCTTTTAGACAGCTAATTTCTTAAATAAATCCTACCAAGTCCTGATGAAGCTGCAGTTTGAGGGAGAATATCCTGTAAGAAAGAAATATTTTGAAGTACAAGCAAATTTCTTTCCTTTGTTTTTCTCATTTAAAACAAATAATCCTGTGGCATGTGCAGCAGAGACATGGAATAGTATCCCAGCTTTAAAAATCCAAAGGTCATGTTGTGGTGCATATTTAATGCAAAATTTGAGTTCATATTGGATGAATCAAGTGTGCTTGAGTGACTTTTGGTGATGTTTGAGATTTAATGTTGGGATAATAAGAAAGTCAAGTATTAGGGGACTAAAGTATATATCTGAACAATTTAGTGTGGATTTTGAGTCTTTCTAAATAATAAAGTACTGTTCATTATGTTGGTTAAGGCATGCATGTTCCAAATCACCACTGACTTTTTTTTTTTTTTTTTTTTTTTTNAATACTATTTGGTGGACATAGGACCTAAAGTCTTAATTCTTTACAAGAAGACTGTATTTGAGTCTTCAAAGGGTAAAATAAAAATATAGGCTGAGATTTTTAAATTCTCTCAACTTTAAAATTTCATCATGTTGAACTCTGTTTGAGGAATCTTCAGTTCCTAACTAGTAGTCAGAATACTTGTAGTCATTTAGCTATTTGTACACAGATATGTCATATAACTAGCCATTGTTACCTATGGAATTACCTTAGTTCACCTGTCAGTTTGTGGTCACTCAGCAGTAGCGAGTAACTAGAGTGTGTATCAGGAATGTCCAAATGAAGTCTGATGTGAAATTCTTACTTAGTGTTAAGTGGCCAAGCTTCTATGAACCATCTGAAGTGTTTCAAATGATAAGATTCGCAGTCTGTGTGGTTAAAATTCTCATGTGCCTCAAATCACTCAACTTCCACAGTTACAAATATTGCAAGGCTAAGTCATGTATGGGTGGCTGGATGAGGCATCGTGAGGAGTTAGGATAAGTATGCAAAGGGCACATTAGGATAAAGAGCTGGAGGCTACTTCTAAAGAAAAAAGAAAGATTAGACCACAGAGCGGTAGGAGAACACAGAACTGTAAACTGCATGTCATCATTGGAATAAATAAAACATTGGACTGGAAAGTAGCAAGGTTCTCTAAGACTAACTAAGGTAGTCCAAAGGAAGAATTTTAAGTGTTTTTGCAAAAAAGTAATATTACAGTGAACAAGAGCCTACCTAAGTAGGTATACAGTAGTTACCGATTAGCAGTTTCTAGAGAAGGAATATTAAACCCTCCAAGAGGAAGAACAGAACCACCAATGAAAGATACATGAAGAAAGCCTGTGTTATCAGAGAGGACAAGCTACACACATTGTTAATGTCTTACATTTGGTAGATTGTATGGTGGGTTTTTCTTCCCTAACACTGTATGAAAAAAAGAGGTGTAGTTATAGCATCAGAAATATATTCTTTCATATATATCTAAGGCTCTTTCATATTAGCTGTACTTTAAAAATATACCTAGGATGTTTTTAAATCCTTGTACAATGTAATTGAAGTTTTAAATATAGATTCGTACATTTTGGATAATAGGAATTTGTTGTGTGAAAATCCTTTTCTTAATAATTATAATATAGGATAGTTTTTACTCTGTGTGCCACTTTTAATTCAGACATTACAAATGGATGACCTCTTAGATAAAAAGATTAAAAACTAAAAATAAGAAAAAAATGTATTGAACCACGATTATATTTACAAAAAGGACCAAAGAAAAATGTGCAAATATGTGAAACAAGAAAGAAAATCTGGAAAGAATCCAGTTGGGCAACGTACTGCTAATATATTTTATAGTCTAGCATTTCATTATATGCAAGGTTGGCATATGTTGCTACAGTTTCTAGCTCAAGAATTAAATTTTGTAATGCATAAGTCCCTTACCTTCTTTGAGTTTCCACAATGCATCTATGAAATGGGCTTAAAATATATATGGTTATTTATTCTCCACTGCTAATGAATTCAGCTTAAACTTATGAAAATTTATGGAAAACATTCGGATATCACTGAATACAAGCCACTGAATTCATAATTTCAAAATTAGGTTTATTGTTGGCGAATGTGAAATGACCATCCTGTTAATAAGAAATGTTTTTTCATAAACTACTCAGGAATCTGAAAATAATTTTAGCTAATGATATACTACTAGTAAGAAATTGGTTGACTGATATTTTTATTTTATAGTTAATGTAGCTGTCATTTTTTAAAACTATACTTAGGATTATTGATTCCAGGTAACTTTTAGTTAAAAAGCAACAGTAGAACTATAGCTTCCTCTGTTTGCGTTTGCTAATAATTTAATATCCTAAAAATATATCTTTGTCATTTGATATGTCAGCAATATGGCACACAAATAGTTGATTTTACAGCTATTATTGGTTTAAATATATTTGCAGATTTAACATATTCCTATGCTTTATGTGTACAAATTAAATTTCACTTTTTTGTGCATCATAAGAATGAATCAATATATAGAACAACTCAATGAGAAACAAAAACAGTGATTTTCTCTTACTGTTAAAGGTTACATATAAATGCTTTTGGAAGTTGTATTTTTCCAGATAGTTGAAAATTATAAAATAGTAGCTATTTTAAATAAATTATTATTTAGGTAAATTTGGTACCTGGTAGATTTTCATAATAAAGGCCACAAAAATGCATTCTATTAGCTGTGTATTTTTTAGACTGAATATGAAGTTTGTGGAAATAAGTAGATTTATTTTATGCACGGCATCATGACAAGCATCAAAATTACCAAAGAAACACAACCTTTTTTTCTTATATGAAGTTGTTTTCTACTGAAATAATCTGTTGAAAGCAAGAAGCCATCCAGAGTGTGGATACCAATTTAAGAAGATGATATTTTGCCTTAATTATACATCTGGGAAATATTAGCTGAACATTTTGTGGAGAACAGTGAATACCTTAGTTGCCAGTTGTCTAAAATGCTGCTAATGATCGACATAGTGCCAGTATTTTGATGGCTAAAACCTAGGCTGAATATGAATACAAAGAACACAGTTGGAAAAAAGTAACATTTTATACAAAACAGATTTCAACCATCTGCTCGGCGCTTAAGTTTGCGACTATAGGCAATATATGAAAGAGGCCACTGTCCACGTTATGAATGGTATCACTTTTATTGGTACCTCAGAAAAACCATAGGGTTTTTGAAAGCATGTATAACCAATGATTTTCTCCAGCTAAATAATGAAAACAAGGGCCTCAGCCAAAATTTTGTTACCTCCATAATCTCTTCTATGTCAGTAGTTTTATCCTAGTAAAGAGCGTTATACTAATAAAGTAGGCCTTAGTGCTATACCTCAGGATATTAAAGATACTAGACAGGTTGAAGTAAGTGGCCCTTAGGACGAGAACCCCAGATGGTTATAAGATAAAATACTGTTTGCTTTAGAAATAGGTTGTATTCCTGAATCTGTTGCCTGTATTACATGTCAGATCAGCATGGAAGTTAATGGTCCAGAAGCAGTTCTGAATTTAATGTTTTCCCATTTGTTGAATTTAAAATATTAAATAAGAGCAGTATTGTTCTCCATAGTGAAGCAGAATTATGCTATATAATAGTAAACTATAGGCAGATGTATTGAGGAAAGATATTGAGGAAGATAGCCCCCAAAAGCTCAGTAGAAAAATATTGGTAAACATAGTACAATAAAATCTTTTAAATTTGTAAAATAGTTAAGAGATATTATAAGCTGTCCTTTAGTACATCATACACATAAAATGAAGTTTTATTAATAATAATTTGAGCTATTATATTATCTTTAACTGAAATATATTATTGCTTTTAAAAATTAAAATGAGCTATTAGAACATTATCTGATTGATTTATCTAGGTTATACAAATTGTATGACATCTATTGATACCTTTTGAGCTCTTGCAAAAGCACTATGTGATTTAGTAAAGTACAAAGAAATGCTCTCAGCATCTTTCTCTATGTCTATTTTCTAATATGATAGCCGCTACTCCTATGTCACTGTGCATTCCGCAGGAAATGCAGCTGGTGTGAGCTCAGATGGCTGTGGACGTAAAGTGCATGCTGGATTTCAAAACTCAGGTTGAAAGAAAGAATAGGGAGTATCTTGCTAAGTTTTTAAAATGTACTAATGGTCTGATTAAGTGCTGCTTAGATTTATTGGCTTAAATCCTTTTAAAACCATGTTCTTTTTTTCTTCCTCTCCAGTATTTTAGTGTGGCTACTAGAAAATTTGAAATCGTATTTGTGGCTCTTTCTTGTGGCTCACATTATATTCCGATTGCACATTGTTGCTTTATATCTTTCCGTGGATAGAGGAAAACGAAAATCCTTATGTGTATCTAGATTCTAGTAGCTCACAGTAGGGTAGCAATGAGTCAGGCTTTCATTTTTTTTACTGCCTTCCTTCTTAGCTTTCTGTTACGAGAAAACAAACATCTATCGCTTTTTCTGAAGTTGTGATAGTATCAGTGACATAAACCGATGTGTGTCATTTCCCCAATGAACATTGTCAGTGTCTACAAACACCCTTGGAGTACAATGGAGAGGAAGATGTGCACTTAAGGACTGTATCCTATTTTAAAGATTATATGTTTCAAAGGACCAATTACATGTAAGGTTTGAAATACCAAGTGTATCTCCATTGTCACCATTGAAATTTAAAGAGATTTATGGTTGGATAGAAACTTTCAGATTTTGTGTCCCAGTGGGTGCTACAGTTTCCTAAATTTCCCCATGAGATGTGACCCAATCCCTTTCTCTGTACATACAAAGATCTTTTTTTTAAACATTTATTTATTTATTTATTGTGTGTGTGTGTGTGTGTGTGTGTGTGTGTGTGTGTGTGGCCAGCTCAGCTCACCTGGGTGTGGGCCTGGCTGGCATGTGCTGCTGGGGGATTGAACCGTGGTCCCTGTGCTTTGCGAAGCTTATTCCAAATAGGTGCTTTAGACCACTGAGCCATCTCGCCAGCCCCTCTGTATATACAAAGATCTTTACATGATAAGATAATGGTAATGCTCAACATGCATTTTAAATTTCTATGTGCTAAGTTCTAAGTTGCTTTACATTTATTATTTTTCTCTACCTTCACAATCCCCTTTTTCACTTCTAGTTTACAAATGAATAAAATGAAGCAGAGAAAGTTGCCTTATACTCATAATCTACAAGTAGGTCAGGGGGTAAACTCCAACAGTAAAACACTAAAGCCCTCACATTGTATTTGTTTGGTGGTGCTCTTTGAGGGCCTCCTGCATTGTAGGAGAATGCTCTACCACCGAGCTACATCCCTTGGCCTAGAGCTCTTACTCTTTGCTCTTAAATTGTAGTATTGATTGACATAAGAATGTGGTTCCATAACTTTATACTATCTATATTTTGGAAGAAATTTATTTGTTCTTTCAAATATGTCTTTTGAGATCTGCCATGTCGGGCATTATTTTAAATGCTGGATGAATATTTGAAATTCAGACATTATAAATGATATGCAATGATTATCATAAAATCCTCTAATTTCAATTGGGTAAATACATTCATTCATGATATAAGCTAAAGTGCTAGATGTTAAGTACTGAGATATACAGCTATCTAGCTAAAGAATTTCTTCATGGTAGCTCAGAACTGCTTTTGAGAGATATAAACTTCAGATGCACCTTATACATGGAACCTCATTACTGAGATAAATATAAGTATGAAAAAAATTTCCCATGTCTCTTTCTCAAGTCCTTTGCAGTCAAATATAATTGAAGTGATTTTGTCACTGACAGGTAATATCTTTACCTGGAAAGCTTATCTGATTAATTTTTGTTAAATCAATAGGCAGGTGGACACTCTACAGCAGTAATGTTTAAGTTTGTTGGGGTTCCCATTTGTATGGTGATGTGAATATGAAAATTTTGTTATGCCTTTGAAAGTAATGATTGATTCACATATTAATGTTTTGCTCTAAGTTGTAGCTATGGTGTACTGGTTTTATTGAGTAGCAGAAAAAAATGCCAATTTTGACTTAAACATTTCCATGTGATAATAAACTAGTGTGATGAAAAGGCTGCATTTTCATAGGAAAAATAAGACATCTATGGATGGAGATGTACTCTATGATTTTATACCACTTTTACCAGTATAGTAATAAACATTGCCCAAAGGTCCATGGGCTTGAAATGACCCATGGACCTTTGATCTACATCTTGCTCTTTAAATATTGTGAATGCAGATGTATCTAAGGATTATGTTATGTTAGTTCTCCATACCTTACTATAGAGAAGCCCTCTAGCATTGCTGCTGCAAGTGGAGCATGGAGTCAAGTGCTTAATGGACAGGTTTACTACTGACTAGTTATAGAATCTTTGTGGATTCTATAAATTCTTCGTGCCTTATTTTCTTCATCTGTGAAGTTAGGATTGTAAATATGTCCATTTTATAGGTAATTCTTACTTAGATAATGAAACTTAGCACGTTGTAGAAATTATTTTTCTTTAATACACTTAACAAATTCAAAAGAGTTTTAAGAATATTATATAGTTATAGCAAGCAATGTTCAACTGGAAACTAATACTTAGATATGAAATATTTAGTAAATTTTGCTGAAGCGCTCTTAGACCTGTAACAGTTTCCTAACATGAAAAAAATTAAGATAAAATGTTATCCCATATAATCATTTATGTTTACATGTATTATATTGTTATTTAGAATATATTTCCATACTGCATAATATATACATATGTACACATATTATATATTGTAGTGCATTGTATAAACATAGAAATCTTATTTGTACAAATGCACACTCATATACATATATATGTAACTTGTATATATTTGTCTTATAGCTAAATAATTATGTGTATGTACATTACTTAGATATATGATCTATATGTGTATAATACAAAAATAGGATTTTGTGTCATGAATATTGTTTTAAATGTGTGTATTACTATATTGATATATGAAATAAAATGAGAGGAAAGAATTTCTTGTATAACTAAAATCTTGGCTAAGAATAATTTTGAGTTGACAGACTGTCACAATGAACTTTATTACTATTAATTTCTGATAAAAATAAGCTCATAGTTTCATCAATAATCATTATCATTTTGTGCGGTCCTGAAACCTGAGGAAATACTTTATTTTATGAATTGTTAATTTTTTAAAATAGAAGTATTGCAGAAGATTCAGAAATGTTCTTCATATTGCCATTTTTAGTGCAGACCAAATAAGAGAAAGAATACCGAATGATAACTAACTTAGTAGAAGAAGGCATTTCTATAAGTAGCTAAACTAATGTTTGCCAGGTATGTAGATTTCTTGGTGAAAGGATACAGGCAGAGATCTAAGAAAAGGCTAACAAGTCCCTTCAACTACCTTCTTTAAATAACAGTTGTTACATCCAGGCTGTTGCTAAGAGATGAGGAACAATCAGTTCTTGACTGAGTTGTATTCTTGCCTAGATTTGAGGGCCCTCCCACCTCTGTCCTTAAATTGACTTCAGGTTTAGAAGGGCGTAGAGGCAGAGCAAGAATTACCTAAAGATCATCCCAATGGGACCCTAGATTGCAGTGCGATGCAACCCAGAAGGGGTTATTTTCATTTGAGGCAAGTCCAAGCCTACAATTATTTACTGGAAATTCTGATAAATGTGTTGTTTCTCTAGATTTCAAGCAGTATTTTAATTCAGAGGGCCCTCCTTAATTTGAAAAGTTACTAAATGGATTACATGAGGAGATAGAGATTTTTATATTCTCCCATGATTTTATTGCACATCCAGATTTAGAGTCCTGTACACAGAGAAACAGCCCCCGGTTGATCTATCAATTTATTTATTTATTCAAAATTTGTCTACATTTTTTATTTTTTAATAATTTTATTGAGAAACAAATAGCAAATGAGACAGTTTCAAAACCAATTAGTAGGATAGTTACAATAATTAATACATTGCATATTGTCTTTGTAGTGGTTATTCATAGTACAAGATGCAG
>NDGN011546159.1:0-32177 GCA_002564285.1 Tympanoctomys barrerae | reverse complement strand
CTGTGAAAGCCTGAGAGAATGTTTTCTCTCCATGTGACTCTCCTTAGGCACACTACATCATCGCAATCCATTCTATCTTGGCTTATCAGATTTTGGCTGAGAAACCTGTTGATAGCCTTCTGAAACACACTTTTTGTATGATGTTTCCCTTGATGCCTGAATGAGCGTGTCTTCAATTTTTGACAGTTTGATTCTAATATGTCTTAATTACTCTTGCTTAGAATGAATCTTATTTGTATTTCCTTAACATGAATATGCATATCTTTCCCCACATTTGAACTGTTTTCTTCTATTATTTCTTTAAATAAATAAGATTTCTATCACATGTCTTTTCTATTCTTGAATTTCTGCAACTTGTAAATGTGCTTTTTAATGTTCCCCTACAAATATCAGTTTTCTATTTTTGGTATTTTCATTGTTACTCCTTCATATATTTGCATATTTATGAATAACCTGGCTTACAGTTTAGAGATATTTTCTTCTGCCTCATCAAGCCTGTTGTAGAAGGGCTCTATTGCATTTTGCATTTCATCTATTATATTTTCCTACCTCAGAATTTCTAATTTTTAAAACATTTTTGATTTCTCTGTTAAATGTTTAGAGGTATTTGTATTTTTTTGATTTCAGTAAATTATTTCTCCAATTTTTTGAACCTCATTAAGCTTCATTAAAATTATTATTATTATTATTATTATTATATATTTGACATGAATTATTAGGGACTGTTATTTGAATGTTATTTGTTGGAATTATGGCTCCTTGACTGTTCATATATTTTGTTGCCTTACTTCGATGTTTGTACATTTGAAAAGATAGGTTCTTATTCTAGTTTTTCCAGAGTGCTTCTGTCCAGTAAAAGCTCTTAGTAATCAGGCCATCCAGAGATTCCAGTCAGGTTATCATGGTATCCTCAGGTAGGCTGGCCTTGGACCTTAGACCATAGGTGGCTATGCTTCTTAGAAATGTTTGTAGGGTCGCATTTTGAACCTGTATTTAAGAACCAAAACATTTTTTGATACTCACAGGGGTATTGGAGCTTGTATCATTGAGGAAGATCTGAAATTAGGGCCCATAGAGGCTACCCTGGTGTTGATATAGGACTTGACTTGAGTCTGTTGGAGTCACATAAACACAGGTGTGAATCTTTGCCTTGATGCCACAGAAGGTATCTAGAATTCACAGGTTCTTGCTTGAATCCTGAAGCCTTTGTCTGCAGTGGCTGGCCAGGTACTGAGATCTATTGGAGTGAGCTGGACCCAGATCTACTAGAAAGAGTTTGGATCTTCTATTCCCCAGAACTCCAGGACACAATGGCTTGCCTAGAGACTAGTTCTTCAAGGCCTAAAATCTGGATTCACAAAGTTGGTCCTAGAGGCTAGGTCCATGCTATCCATTCTGTTATTGGGGTCTATGAAACAGGCCTGGCTCGTGGCTCTGGTAGAGTATTTTTAGCTGTTAGGACTAGAACTGCAGACAAGGGCCCCAGGTATCAGCTCACTGGGTAGGGGTGGTGCCTGTATCCACAATGTTAGTCTAAGGTACCTAAAGACAGAGATGGTGACATGGGACTGAGGTGAGTATAAAGCCTGGGACTATATGGGATTTCCTAGCTCCAGGTTAATATGAAGCATGGGTGTATATCTGGGTTGAGATATTAGACAGACTCTCAGTGGACCTCTAGCCCTTATCCACAAGGGCAAGCCTAGAGGCTGGGCCCTTACCTGTCGGGGTTGGCTTGGTCTTAGAGTAGGCCTGAAATCTAGGGTATTAATATTTGATGTTGAGGTTGTTCTGAAGCCATGGATCTCTTGGACCATTCTGGACCCAGTGGCTGACCTTGAACCTGAATTCCTAGAGGATACCTGGGCAATTCAGCTAGTTTAGAGCCTGTGACTACTAGCAGCACCCTGAGAGGAGAACATTGTCAGAGATTAAATTAATCAAGAAAATGTGGCAGCTGGAGCTGAGGAGAAATTAGAGGCTCAGTTCTGGGTACTGACTTTGAATCTGGGCCATACATGTCTGCCTGTTGCTGGATTTTACAGAGGTTGACTTGATGTTGGAATTTTAGGCAAAGTCCCTCTCATTCCCCTGTGCTAAAAATATCACAGTGGTATTGCTGTACCCCAATGCAGAAGTATCTCTTACCGTGTCAAATTGTCTGTGGTTGGGAGAGAAGTGACTTGAGTTATATAAAGCCCTGGAAGTTTTGTTTGTTTGTGCTATAGCCTCATTGCCACAATAGTAGACCTGGTTTCCTGAGCATCTGAAGATACTTTCATGTGCGCATAAGTGTTCAAATTAACATTTCTTCCAGGGCATGTATGCTGCAAAGTCCTTTTCCACTAGCATGCTGATGGCTGGCCAGGAGCTCATCTGCACAGAAGGAAAAGCCTAGCCCAAAAGAACACAGGTACAGTGATGTTTAGTGAAGAAATAATTGTAGGGATGAAATGAGTATGATATTCAGTAGTGAAGCTGTTGTGCATTTTAATATAGCTATATATTTTTCCTTCTCTTTCAGACTGATCAGTCAACATTTTCAAGTATTAGAAAACTCTAGTTCCTGTAGCACAGAGGGCTCACTAATACAGTCAACCTCACTCAGTCTTCTTGTTGCTATCCGAAGTGCTGAGCCCTGAGTGCTTCTGACCATTCATAAAAATTAGTCGGAATGATTGTCTATGCAGGCAATTTTGTAAATAGAAGATGAGAGATATTCTACAAACTTCAAAATGATCTAGCACAAAGGACTTTATTTTGAGTATTTTATTTGTATTTAAAATAATTAATAAATATAGAGTAGGACCAAATTTTACTGTATTTGCTTTCTACTGTGTTAATTTACAGTCAAACTGTTAAAGGAAGAAAAATGGGCTCTAATTTGAAATGAATAATAGCTTGAGTGATTTCAATGTTCTACATAACATGATCCTCATGTAAAAATACTTCTTAGATTTATTACACTCACTCTAAGTACTTACACGATTATTAAAATTATTATTTTTATCAGTTATGTTTACAATTCTTCTCATGTATTCATACTTTGTTTTTCCAAGATAAATTGCATGAGTTTTGGTAATGGTGAGTCTTTGATATTTTTATATGTAAATATGATTTTAGACAAAGGGATCTCATAAAATGATGATGTAATGAATAAAATAATGTAAGTAAACATACCAAACACTCTTCTTTTTTATCTAATTTTTTGATTGTCTTCTTTGGAGAAAAGCTCTATCAAAGCAACCATTTGCTATAGACATGACCTCTACAAAAACAGTAGATAGATCAATAAATCCATGTCTTTGAATTTTACTTAAAATTTTAAATAAATGTAAATGAAATTTTATTTCAAAGTTTTAAAAGAACTCTATTAGTACATTTTTTCAATTATAAAAGTCACATTCATTGTAGGGAATTGGTACATATATATAACACAACTTAATTCTTATCAAAATGTTTAATGTACATAATGATCAAGAGACTAATGCAAAAGTACATCCAGTGATTTTAGGGATTATTAAAAAACTGAAGAACATGGCACTTTAATGTAGATCAACATGCTTCCTGTAGCAATGCCATGAGTTAAAACGTAGATGGCAAAGTTACTGAGATGAGAATCAAGAATATATTTTCAAAGTATAAAAGCAATTGATGATTACATGGCCAAAATTGCTCCCATTTTAGAGCTAGGAAAAGTTCAGATGCTGAAATACTAAATGACTTGCTTTAGATTATACAGGTTAGAACGGGGACCAAAATCCACATAAATCTCAGATTTTACTTACTTTTCATTACATTACACATTATGGCTTCTTGTTTTTAAAGAAATTAAACTGACTGAGTCACAAACACCACGAAGGCATCACAGTGTGTGTGTGTGTGTGTGTGTGATCTCTAGCGATGAGGCAGAATCACAACCTCGCCTTCAACCAACTTCTTTACATTTCTCAAAATGGTGGAATCTAATATTTTCAATTTGCATCTGTAGGCAGGTAGGTTTTGATGTAAGTCATCTGTTCTAAATGTATGTTAAATAACACAGTCTGCAAGCTCCCCGGGATATGTTCATCAATAAAAGGACATTTTATTAGGATCTTTCTGCTACAGTAAACATTTCAGTTTGGGTCTTATCTCTCAATCATCCAATATTGGATCCTGTAGGCACATGCCTGAGTACATAAAAAATTATCAGTGTTTTTAAGAACCTAGGGAGTCACCTTTGAATAATGTGATGCATTTCCACGTGAAAAATTCCTTTTTATCTTTGGATGAATAGTTAAATGCTCTGAGCCATACAAATCCTCCAAGAAAAAGAGAGACAAAAAAAGAAAAAGCCTATCTTCAAATGCACAGAATCACCCATTGTCAAAGCTGTAGTCCAAAGTATCTTATTCTTACACACTCCTGGTTACTTGTCAAGGCATCTTGTACTTGTCTTGGCAAGGTTTTAATTTTCAAAATGTTGCATAAAGCCAATTCAATCACCTTAGTCTTATATTAATTGATGACATATTTTACAATTCTTACATATCAGACTAACCACATTTAAAGACCTAAAAAATCGTGCTACGGAAGCTGTGAGGGAAAAAAGACAACTGCGTACACTGCTAGTTGGAGTGCATAATGCTTCAGTCCTTATAAAGAACAGTTTCACAACAGCTAAACAAACTCTCATGACCCAGAAATCTAGACAAGCCCCAAGTGAATTTAAAAACAATTAAACAATATATACATGTATTCAAATAACACCACTGTGATGATAATCAATGGATGGGAACAACCCAGATGCCTATCTATAGAAGACTGGTTGAATACACTACTACACCCATACAATGAAGTGTTATATAAGTACATAAAAGAAAACATTTTCTGAAGAAGTATGATGTGACCTTCAAAATATTCCATCATATAAAAACACCAAGGATCTTAGCTCCATTCAACCATCTTAAATTTGTCTTCTACTATTCTTCAGCATCGATTCTGCCCTTGATTAACTTTACCTACTCACTGCCATTTTAATTGTTTTCTTCTCTGCTATTCTTTGTGTCACTGCTTTTTTCAAATGTACCTTGCATTCATTTCTGTTGGTTCCAAGTAAGGAACAATAGGAAAAGGGAAGGAAAAATGAAAAGGTCATGATATTACCCTGAATATTTAGGATTAGGAAAGCATGTGGCCAGGTGTGTGGGGGAATTTGAGTGCTGACCTCTGCATAATCAATTCTGGGTCTGTACATATTCTTGATGTACCCAGTGCTAAGATGTAACAATGCTAAGAAATTATTTTTGATGTCCAGTCTCTACCATTTATTTGACATACAACCATGTATATTTATACAGGAATTGATCTAGTGAAGTATGGTGAATGTTTGTGAGATTGATTGCCCAAACTGCAACCCAAAATTTACTTATTTATCACAAAGTACTAACACTGTAATTAAACCTGGGCACTGAAGTTTTATTTAGAAAATGCAACTCATAGATTAGCATCTTTATCTTAAAAGAAAAACAACATATATGCCAGAGACTTGACACCTCTATTCTAGCATGTGTGATATTTTGTGTACATGTTATTCTGTTAGTTAAAACCTAACTGCTTTCACTAAGCTATGTCACATGTATATTTGCAACCATGCACATGTTTATCACATTGGCAGACACATCACAAACACATCGTTATCTGATTTACATGAGCTATAGATTCATCAGAGCTATCTCTTTGGAAGAGAATCTCATTTTGGGATTCTTTTCATTTTTATGAAGAAAAATCTTCATTTTTATGAAAGAACAAAAGATTTGTGGGCAGTATCACATTTGAAAGACAGCATAAACTCCCCACTCATTAATGGGATTTTCTTCTAGAAGTGCAGGCTCAATATCAGCCAATGAGGATTGACAGTCTATCCCACTACCCATAATGCAGGAAGTCAGGATCAGAAAGAGCTATGTGGATGCCATATTCCACAAACCCTACTTGTTGTTGGTGTGGATACATTAATATAATCATGAGTTTAAGTGAAGTCTACCACTGTAGGCAATCGGAATATTTCAGAATACAAGTATAATGAAGATTTAGTCACTGAATACTAAGAAGAACTTAGTATATAATAGTTGTTCACTGAACTAATAACGTAGTTCCTTGGGATTTTACTCTACATTTTTTAAAATTTGGAGACATTAGTATTTTTTACTTGTACAAGCTTTATTGTTACTTTTAAAGAACCATCTCATCCATTTCTATGTTAAAATGCCCAGTACTAGATAGATCACTGGCTAGAATGTAGATATTTGATTTTGTTTTCTCCAGGGGGAGAAATACACTATGGTTGCTTCTTGCTAGAATTCAATTTTGAAAGAACAATTAAAATTTTTATATCATGTGTCATATAGAACACTAGGGAAAATGCTGTGGAGGATGAGACACAGAAAGATATGACACTTCACATCCCTGTTTATGTCCAACCGGCTCCAATCACATTCAAGCTGAATTTCTTAATTAGCAAGAGAGAACTTTTTGGGGCACCATGAACACACTGAATTGCTTTTATTGCTCCTGGTTCTTGACACTTGCTTAAGACACTACATCAAGAAGCTTGATAATGACATCTCCAGACCTGGGAGCTGTAACCTCATTTGGAACAATGAATGTTTTTTCTAAATGAAAGAACTTTAGAAGAGAGTTGGAGGAGCTCTTGTTCCAATACGGATGCTTTACTAAGGCCTTCATTTATCTGATCACTGAAGATCAAAGCATCTCTGTGCTAGAAAGAAACCCACAGCACCTCTATGGCTTATCACTATTTTTGCATTTCACTGGATTCATCTACTGGCCCTGATGATGGATTCATTTAAGGAGCATCTACATAAACAACAACAGAATCACAACGCTAAAGTCAAAAAACTATAACTGGGTGTGCCTTCCATTCATTTACCAAGCAAGTATTTTAAGCCTGCTAGGTACCAGGAATTGCAGAAAGGACAGGACTAAGTTTCAGGAGGTCAAATGATAATAATCTAGGATAAGGCACAAGCTAGAAAGCATCAACAGTAAGCATAAGCAGCCACAATCAAGAGGTAATTTAGTGAAAGACACAAATAGAGAGTTCTATGTGATATCTTCCCTCCAACAAGGAGGCAAGAAGAGCACTAGGAACATTTTCAAGAGAATACAGAGGATGGCTTGCTTTAAACTTGGGTACCTGTTGACAGCTCCACAACCCCAGTGTGAGACTTGTCTTTTGCTAAACAGAGCCAGGAAGCTGTTTTCTCAGTCAGGGCCGCTGTGGGAGTGGCTCGGGTGGCGGCTCTCCTGTGGCCTCATTAGCTGACTCACAAGGTACACAGTGGAGCAATGCCCTAGATTCCCCCGCTCCAACTCTGAGATTTAGAAAGCACTTTTAGTCCTGACAAGATCAAAAACTCAGCATTCTTTCAAATCTCATAACAACTGCCAAACATCTTTGGCTCAGGCTGAGAAAACTGAAAGTGATAAAGCACTTATTAGATTAAAAAAAAAGAAAGAAACCCTGGGAATTCTGGTCTTGTCCTCTTCCCTTCTGCAGCATGAGGCATTTATTTGATTTTAATAACACATTTTCCCCTTAGAAGACACTCATCGTGTTACCTCCCAGATTGGACTCATTTGCAACGGGCAGTTCCCATGTTGTTGGCAACACTGCCAAAATTCTGTGGTTTTCCTGGTTATGCCTGAGAGTCAATAGGAGCTATTTGGCACTGTGTGTTGACTAGAGCCTTTTTACTGCTACTGTGGGGGTTAACAGAGGAATTTCAGCATGCATTATGGAGAATGTGTTCAGAGGTACAGTATATACAAAGACAATACTTTCCATTCCTTTGTTTTTAAAAACATTAAATATACACTTTAAAATATCCATGCTACATTCTATTAGTTGTGTACTTGTACCATGTTCCATAATACCACTTTTCGTTATGGTAAAAAAATTCCACAGGATTAAATTTACCATTTTTAAGTGTAAATCTCAGTAGTATTAAACATATTGTCCTTTTTGTGCAGCAGGTCACTAGAACATTTTCAGCTGACAAAAGGGAAACTTATTTTAACAATTACTCTTCTCCATCCCTCAGCCCTTGACAACCACCTTTGTACACTCTGTTTCAATGAGTCTGATTATTTGAGATATTTCATATGAGTAGAATTCTGCAGTACTTGTCTTTTGGTGCCTAGCTCATTTTGCTTAGTGCAATGTCTCAAGTTTTACCTCAGTTATTGCGTATGACAGAGTTTCCTTTTCTAAAAAGGCTCTTTAAAATTCCATCGTGTTACATACTGAGATTTATATATCAGTTAATCTGTCAATGGACATTTGAGTTGATTGGACCTAGAGACCATTGCAAATACTGCTATAGAGCCATAAGGGCAGATATCTTTGAGGTTAACTTTGAATTCTTTCGGATGTAAACCTGGAAATGGGATTGCTGCATCATGTAATTTAGTAATTAGTTTTCATAAAAAATGCCATACTCTTTTCATAAGTGAAGATGGCAACACCGTTTTAGATTCCTACAAACAAAGCACAAGGGTTCTACATTCTCCATATCCTCACCAATGCTTATGATTTACTATTGTTTCGATAGTGCCTATCCTTAAGTATGTGACACGATACATTATTGTCCTTATGATTGCATTTCTCTCTCTCTCTTTTTTTTCTTTTGTGGAACTGGGGATTGAATTCAGGCCCTTGCGCTTGCCAGGCAAGCAAGGATTCTACTGAGCTATCTCTCCAGTCCCTTTTGCATTTCTCTTATGAGTAGTGATATTGAGCATACCTTGGCCACATGTGTGTCTTCTTTGAAGAATGGATGATTCAGGATTTTTTGTTCCTTTTTAAACAATTTCTTGATACTTTGAATTCTCTTTACAGTCTGTATTCAAACCTTTTCATCAGATGCAATATTTACAAATATTTCTATTCAGTAGCTTACTTTTCATTCTGTTGACTTTTCCCTTTGATGAACATGGTTTTCAGTTTGATGCAGTTTAACTTATCCATTTTTCTTTTAGTGTAATATGTATGAAATCATTGCCAGATCCAATGTGCTGAAGATTTCTGCCTGGCTTTTTAATGAGTTCAGTAGTTTTACATCATATATTGAAGATTTTAATCTATGCTGAGTAAATCTTTGACTCTAGTCCAACACCATAATTTTCAACATGGGTATCTAGTATTCCTGACACATTTGTTCAAGAAATACCCTTTCCCCATTATGTAAACTCGGTAAATTTCTTCAGAAATCATTTGTCTACATATGAAATTATATCTGCACTTTCCATTCTGTTCCATATATATCTGTTCATTCACTATTAATGCATTGTTTTGATGGCTATTATTTTCTTGAAATAAGAAAACATGTCTATCCAAGTCTGCTTTTTTTTTAAGGATTGTTTTGGCTATTTAGGGTCCATTGAAATTCTGTATTTTAGGATCTTTTCTATTTTTGTTTTTTTTTTAATTTACGTATTTAGTACAGGGTCTTACTACACAGCTCAGAGTCATAGTGATCCTCCTGTTTTAGGCTCCCCAGCACTGGGATTACAGGCATGAACCACCACACCCAGTTTAAGTGCCAGCTTGGCAGGCCCAGGGCAAGGCCAGAGTGCATGTGGTACTTGGGATTGAATCCTGGTCCTTGCACTTGCCAGGCAGATATTTATAGACCACGGTGGTATCTCCCCAGCTCCTGTTTTTTTTTTTTTTTTTTTTTTTTTTCTTTTTCTGCAATGAATTACATTGAGATTTATTACTTTGTTTGGTATGGACATGTCTTAGTTCCTTGTGTTTCACTGCAGAGAAAAAATTCCCAACATACAAAGTTAAGGTATAAAAGGTTTATTTAGCTCAGAATTTATAGAGATCTCCGTCTATGAATTGCTGGCTCTGAAACAGAGTGGTGCATGGCAGATAGGCAATAGTTCATGGTGGTAGAAGACAACAAAAGCAATAAGAGCCAAAGGGGACACAATACTCTTTCTGTCCCTTATATTATATCCAGTCTACTGGACTAGGATGGTGCCAATCCAGTCAGTTGGCTAATCCAGAAATCACCTACCTTCAATTCCAGCACCCTTAATCCCAGCATTGCATGCTGTAGATTCAGCCCCTCTGAAAATGTCCTGTGATGTCACAAGGGTTTGGGAGGATATCTAGATACAACCATAACAGGATATTCTAATGATATAAAGTTTTCCAATCCATAAGCAGGAGACACTTTTTCATTAATTTGTGTTTTCTGTGATACTATCATATGATACCATATTAGTAGGGTCTTTAGTTAATCCAAAACCCTTGAGGCTAAAAACAAAAACAAAAACAGAAAAACAATCTGTACACATTTCACTCAAACTGGGGCCCAATTACCTGAAATCCATGAAGTTCTAAGATACATCTATGCCTTCCACAGGAGTGAATGAAATGTCAATGGCTTGCATTGGTGGAAAAATTATTTATTTTGTCAGACCCAAAGCACTGGATAGTTACCTAGCCATAAAAATGCCGCAGCAAAATTCAGACAAGGCAATGCCTTCATAAAGATTATAGAGTTTTGGCAGACGAATGACCTGAAAAAGCTCAAAATTATTACCAATCTAAAGCCATTTTTTTAAGAAAGCAAAGAATCAAAGCATGGAGAGATAATCTGCGAAAGGTAACAAAACAGAGAACGACAGTCCAAAGGACAGAGTGGAGGAGTCCTCAGACTCATTCCCACGTGCCTTTTCCTTTACTGAGCTTCTCTTGTTAATATGAATACCTGAGTTTCAGATTGCTGAGGTAACATTTGCCTCCCAGTTCCCAACTCCTCTGAACCAAGTAATGTAGGGCAATAGATAAAGAGGGCTTTATCTGCCTTGCTTAATTTATTTCTCCTAAAATCTACGTGACAGATATCATTTCTGTTCTTGAGCCCCAAATTGTCAGATGGTTGGTTATAAGCCAACAAACAAAGCAAAAATGTCCCCATTGCATGTTTCTTCTTGTTCTTCCTCTTCCTCTGTCTCTTCTTCTTCCTCCTCCTCCTCCTCCTCCTTTTCCTCCTTTTTGTCCATCTTCTCTAGAAGTGATTATATTAAGGAAACTGAGCCACCTTTATTTAAACTCTGTATCTACTCAAATGCAAGGTGTCCAAATCTCCATGTTAAAGGACATGAAAAGCCATATAGCTAATTTAGCAGGCAGAAGCTTTACATTCATGGAGGTAGAAAGGAGTGTATACACGTCCATGCATGCTGAAGAGCTACATCTATACATGTAATATTATATACGCATTCACCTTTTCTTCATGCCAAGTTTATTATAAAAACAATGCTGAGTATAAAAGCTAGGGTTCTAAACAAATTTGCTCCATTCCATGCACTCAAGATGTCTTAAGTTTTCACTCTAAAATTTGAAGCTCCAAAGACAAGTTTCTTGCACCTAAAATTAAAAAAAAAAAAAAACTCTAGGAGATTGCCAAGATAATAAACATAAATGCCAAACATGATTTGTTTGCATCCAGGATCTCAGTAAACTGTTAATGCTGAATGGAAGAGGAAAACCTTGCCTTTGTTTCTTATGTGAATACAAAAAAAAACCCTTTCCACAATTCCTTCAAGGCCAAGTTTGGACTTGGACTTGTTCTAAGAGCTTCCAAGTTATATACATATAGTGTACACCTGTCCTGTCCTTATTGATAAAGGTAATCTTTTAGCCTTCCACTGTTCCTTCCATACAAGCACACTGTCCTAAAAGTGAGTGAAAGAATAAACATAGTACGAGGCAAAATAAAACAAATGTAGACAACTTTAAATATAAGGAACACAAGCCTAAACTTTAGAACTTATACTTACAAAGAAAGTAGATTTATGGGGTGAAGAACCTAAGAGGTAGAAACCAAACATATTTGGGATTAGAGAAAAATGGGCCCTTCTTTCAACCCTCCGAGGTGATGGATTAAGTAGGTAAAATGAGAGACATATAATCAACTTAATGTAATCATTCTCAAATGTATACATATCCCAATTGTCAAATTTTACCCCATAAAAAAGATCTAATGATAAATGTCAATTAAAAAAAACCTAGTACACAGAAAAAAGTGGATCAAGGAAAAATAGTACCTAAAAGAGAAAAAACTATGTATGCCCAAGTAACTATATACAAAAACCACACAGAATTGATTTGCAACAGAAGTAACAAATTTAAGCCACAATTTTCATGTCTCTTGGTTTCAAGTTCATGAAATAATATGATGGTTCATCCTTTTTCCCCACCTTTAATTGTTTTCTATTTCTTTGTCTCTTTATCTTCTTATTTTTATACCTTTGCATTGTTTTCATCTTTAAATCAACTTGAAAACAAAATTTTTAGAAGAAGAAAGGAGGAGGAGAAGGAATAGAAGGAGAGAAAGATGAAGATGAAGAAGAAGAAGAAGAGGTGGAGGAGAAGGACAAAGGAAGTGAAAAGCGATAAGGTGGGGGGAAGAAGAGAAGGGAGGAAGAAAGGAGGCAGATTTAAAATGAAGGAAGGGATTCACTTCTAAAGTATTAATGAAGACAATATTTTGAAACAATCATTCAACAACTATTTCTAATTAACCAAGAGATCATTATAAGTTAGTTGAGAAAAGCATGCTTTAATTATTTTTTGCAACGTTGTCTTACACTGATAAGTAAGGGATGAAAAGTGAATGCTTTCATTCACATATTGGCAGGGTAATCGGGACACAATTTGTAGAAAGATATTTGATAAAAAGAAACAACTATCTACTTTGAGCTCCTAAAAATATGTGTAGTGCAAAATTCCTTAGTGAGTCTGGTGAATATACACCAAAATGTATGTATGTATGTATGTATGTATGTATGTATGTATGTATTTTCTGTATTTTAGGAAAGGATCTACAGAGCGATCAGGGTCTCACTACTAGATTGGAATCATGGTGATCCACTTATTTACAGCCTCCCAAGAGCTGGGATTACAGGCGCGCACCACTAGGTCCAGTGATTGCTGCCTCAGCATGCCTCGGGGTTGGGGCCGGCATGGCAGGCCCAGGGATCGAAGCCCCAACCCCTGTACCTGCTTGCAGGCACTTTCATCCGCTGAGCTATTTGGCCAGCAGTATTTTTCTTTTCCCAAAAATTTAGCTACATGGTTGAAGAGGGTTTTATTTAATATTGGACAATGACAGAGAACAAAAACCTGAGAGTAGTAGACTACATAAATAACCATTTTTAAATTTCTGAAACAGGTTTTTTCGTGTGTTTTATTTTAATTAGTATATATTTATAATACTTAATAACTGCACTCCTCATAGGGAGTTTGCAATGCACAAAATACATCTTAATTCCTCTTTCACCTCTTTTAACTTCCCTTGCTCTCTCTCACCATCCAATGGTCCCTTCCCCCTTTGCAAAAGGCCTTCTTGTTTCCTATCATCTATTTTCTACTTGCCATTTAATTTATTTCTTAATTTGAATTTCTCATTGCATAGAGAAATCATGTAATATTTAAGCTTGTGTGTCTGATTTATTTTACCTAACATGGTCTCAAGATACATCCGATTTACCACAAGTGACTCAAATTTAGCAGAGTTTTACTCCATTATGTATAGATACCATATTTTTTTTGTCCATTAGTATGCTGATAGGTGTATAGGACTCTTCCAAGATTTAGGAGCTGTGTAGCTATAAGTGTAGATCATTACAATGTGATGTCTTTCACTCTTCTGAAAAGATTCATGAAAGAGGAATAGCTGGGTATAGTGGTTGATACATTGTGCCATCTTGGCTGGAGGACTCCACTTAGCGGTTCTGGCTGGTGGGGGTCCCGCCCTGGGGCACAAGTGCTTCCGCCCCAGAGTGACTCAGCACAAAGAGACCATATAAAAGGGCTGAAGAAAGAGTCAATGCTCCACTTGCTCAGAGGAACTTCAGTCTTCATATTTGGCTTAGACTTCATCACCTGGCTTGCAGCTTACTCTTCAAACTTTGGCTTGGATCCTTCACCTTCCATTGCAGACTCTTCAGCGTCCATCGCAGACTCTTCAGCGTCCATCACAGACTCTTCAGCCTTCTTTTGCAGACCCATAAGCTGACAAATAGAGACTCGCACGGAGCACTGCAGTGAGCTTCAGACCTTGGGACTGAATTCTTCAGTCTGGGGTATACAGATACCCTCTGCATGCTCCCTCATCTGACTCTGTGGCTGTAGTAAGCCAATCTTGTTATTCCTTATACATTGTATATCTTGTGTTAATATTTGTTCCTTATATTATGTCTGTTCCTCTAAGTAAAACCCTGACCAATACAGAATATGGTACCAGGAGTACCACTCACCATTACTCCTAGTGATCCACCAGCAAAACTCTTGCTTCCTGACCCCACAATGTTATGTTCTGCTGGACTATAAGTCATAGTCCCATTGGGGGGAAGGATTGTGCTAGGAAACACAACAATGATACCACTAAACTAGAAGCCAGGATTTCCCCCTGGTCACTTTGGTCTTCTCATGCCTCTGAGGAAACAAGCTAAATCACAGCGTTGTCAGGGGTGATTGACCCAGACTATCAAGGGGAAATTATATTATTACTTCACAATGGAGGGAAAAAATATACACAGAGTGCAGGAGATCTTTTGGGGCACCTCTTAGTATTGCCATGCCCTGTTATTAAAGTCAATGGGAAAATACAACAATCTAATACAGGGATGAAAATACATGGTCCAGAGCCTTCAGAAATAAAGGTATGGGTCACTACGCCAGGAAAAAAACCAAGACCTGCTGAGGTACTTGCTGAGGGCCAAGAGAATACAAAATGGGTAGCAAAAGAAGGTAGCTCTAAATACCAGCTATAACCCCATGATCAGCTACAAAAAAAGAGATTATAATTGTATTACTTCAACCCCATATATGGTACCATTTTAATATAATATGGATAGATTTAGTATAAGATTTTAAGATTATCAAACTTATGTTAATATTGAAGCATAAACAACAACAACACCTTCTATTTGGGTAAGAGCATTAGCGCATTTCCATTTATACTCAGGATACTTATAATTAGGCATAATTATATGCATACCTCTGTATTTGGAGACTGGTTTAAAAATATGCCAACTTGACAAGGGGTGGATTACAGTGGTTGATAACATTGCATCAACTTGGCTGGATGACTCCACTGAGCGGTTCTGGCTGGTGGGGGTCCCGCCCTGGGACACAGTTGGTTCCGCCCCAGAGTGACTCAGCACACAGAGACCATATAAAGGGGTTGAGGAAAGAGTCAGTGTTCCACTTATTACAGGAAGTTCAGTCTTTACATTTGGCTTGGACTTCATCACTTGGCTTGCAGTGCAGACTTCTCGGCCTCCAGCTTGGATCCCTCACCGTCTGTCACAGATTCTTCAGCGTCCTTCACAGACTCTTCAGTCTTCTGTCACAGGCCCATTAGCTGACAAATAGAGACTCACGTGGAGCACAGCAGTGAGCTTCAGACCTTGGGACTGAATTCTTCAGTCTGGGGTGTGCAGACACCTTCTGTACACTTTCTCATCTGACTCTGCAGCTGCCTGTAGTAAGCCAATCCTGTAATTCCTTATACATTGTATATCTTGTATTAATATCTGTTCCTTATATCTGTTCCTCTAAGTAAATCCCTGACCAATATACTGAGCCTAATGGAATTTCTTGTTTTATAGTTTGAAGAAACTCCATGTGGATTTCTAGGGTAGCTGTACTAGTTGACATTCCTACCAACAATGTAGAAAGGTTCCCTTTTCCCTGGAATCTCATCAGCATTTGTTATTATTTGATTTCTTGATGATAGCTATTCTGCCTGGAATAAAATGCAGTACAAATGTCCAATAAATAAATGGAAAACTGTTCAACATCTCTAGTCATTAGAGAAATGCAAATTAAATAAGTAATGACTCTTCAGAAACATTTCTTGGGAGAATGATTAATGGCATATAAAGATGTTCATAAGAGATTAAGCTTTAAGGCAGAATATGAAGCATTGCTTAGTTCATTTGCTATTTTAATAAAAAATTGTAGAAATATCCTTTACTAAATGCAAAGTGTGGAATTATTAAGTATGAGAAACTATTTTATCCATAGTTGAGTGTGCTCAGGGAGGTTTTATACACAAAGAACTATGTTATAATCCGATTATTCTCTTACAGACATAATCATTTATAATGTATTTGTAGAATTTAGTATACATTATTTATTTTTGCTCTTTTCCTTTACAGTGTAAGGATTGACTAGCTAAAAGTTAAATATCTACTTGTGGTGAAAGCTATATCCCATGCAGCTGCTCTGAGTGCCAAAATATTTTGAGTTATATTAAAGTCATGAAATATTAAAATCATGCCTAAGTTGTTTCTTTAGCATCAGTAACTTTTTTCTTTTCCTTCTTCTATACTGCTAGAATCTGAGGATCAAACCCATGTAATAGCTATTAGCTATGAAAATTCCTTTGGGCACAGACTGCCATATTCAGGAGGTTGACCCACCAGCTGATGACAGCAAGGTGACGCTGTGGCTGGAAATGGCTGTGCTCAAGTTGATTCATAAAGCCCACGTTTGGTCTGTAAAAGGTGATCGGTTGGCGTTGGCAATAATGACTAAGCACAAGATGAAACAGAACTAAAGTCAGTCATTGTTATACGTGGATGACCAACATCCCTTAATTACTTTAACCGCTGGAATTTAATACAGGGCTAGCAAGAGGAATAGGGAAATATCACAGAGGGAGGACTAGACTGAGTGACCATGGCCACTAAGGCTGAGAAAACAGGTGGGTAGCCCCGGAGTCCTGAGATCTGAGGCTCTGCAGATGGCCCCAGCCCTCTGAGATTTGGCCTCCTTAGCGGGAGCTCTCTCTGCTCGTGTTGGAGTCACAGGAAGCTGATGGCGGCCCCCTCAAGAGGAAGACCACACCCCAGGGGAGATTCACACTGGGAGAATGCTACAGGACAGAAATAAATGCCAACAAATGCAGAAATCAGTGTGCGGAGCTTGATGAGACACAGATGACAGTAGAATGAGCAGATACCAAATGACCCTCCTACCATCTTCCGTTTGGTCTTTCTCTGGCTTCTTCATGGGGTAAGATGCACCAAGGAACATATCAATCCCATGGGATGCATGTGACTCTAAGGACCCAGATGGGGAACTGGCTTGTCCAGTCTCTATCATGTCACAGAATGGTAATTTTTGTTTGTTTGTTTGTTTGTTTTCTGGCCAGCTCAGCCTATTGGCCTGCCCTCGGGGCAGGGTGGGGCTGGCATGGCACATGGTGCCAGAGAATTGAACCACGATCCCTGCACTCGCCTAAGCTTGCCTAAGCAGGCACTTTAGACCACCAACCTATCTCACCGGCCCCCAAAATGGTGATTCTTGAGTGCTAAAAAGCAGAATAGGAATAATTGTGTTCTCAGGGTGATTTCCTATATTCCCATTCTTCACGAAAAATAAGTAAAAACATTTTCTAATACTCTACAAAATGGCTAACTTTTTATTAAAAAATGCTAAATAATATCATATAATATTTACATGTGAAAACCACTGGTATATTTGCAGGGATATTTACAATGAAATTTCTCATTTGTACTACTTTCCTTAACAGTATCCAGAAAAAAATAAAAATTCATATTTACCCAGGAAACTCATGATTAATGTAAATCATATGGATACATATTATAAGATTAATGAATAGCTTTCTCTGAACACAGAACTGTTTGGGGGAAGTATGCTGGTAGGAGGTTTAAATCAGTTTACTAGAACAAAATGTAATGCTAATTAATTGGTTCAATTTTTTTCAACTCTACTTACAATGATACTAAGGTAAAATAATTCTTATATTAAAAATTACTCCCTAAAGGACATTAAAATGGAACATTATTAAGCATTTACCTTAGTCTATTTCTGTAGCTTGTTTGGATGTTCCTGTAGATTACTGATCATATGAATCATCACCACCATCATCAACAGAACATGTTCTTACAATGTACTACGGATGCCAGATGTGTGACATCCTTGCTTGGCTTGACTTCTCACCACGGTCCATGGGAGGAGTGTTCATGTTGTGTTTAAGAAACTGAGTCACAAGCTACTGAACTCTCTTATTCAAGATCACAAAAGCCAGAAAGGCAGAACCGGGATTCTGGAGCTTAATTTCTTCGGGGCATTACATTATTAAACTGAAACATCATACTATTAATCAGTTGAAGGTATTCTATTACTAGTCAATTTAAATTCCATTAGAATGTTAATCACTTTAGGGTTCTACATTAATCAATTCAAATTCTAATTACTTATTTTGTCATGGCACTACTTTATCTGTAGCTTATATACGTGAAATAGCTTAAATTCCTAAAGTAGAATTTTGTACATTCTACCATCCCACAGCCACTAAATCATTAAATTTTGTCACCTAACTCCTGTCCACTGAGCGCCTTTCCATTATTTTCCATTATTGGTTGGCTTTTGACACAGGGTCTCACTACATATTCCAGGCTGGCTTCGAACCATCCTCCCATCTCAGTATTCTGACTGCTGGGATAGCAGGCATGTGCAACCATGGCTGGCTTTGTTCGGCCATGGAACTGTGTAACTGTACAAATCTCTCACTGCGTAACACAAGCCTCCAGAAAGGTGCTCATGATTAATCAAGATCAATGCAAAATAATTTTTTTTAGTTGTTTAAAGATTAAGCCTCCATCTTTGTGGATGGGTAGGAGGGTGCCCACTGAATGGAAGGAACATTCTAATATCAATCTTTGTAAAAAAAAAAACACAAAAAAAAACCCTATTGTAATGAGATTGGGAGCTAAGCTTCAAAGTGTCGCTCAAGGGGGGACCACACTCTTTTTGAGCTGTCTTCTATTAATCTTGGTTTTATGGAATGAGGAATTCTGGAATATATTGGGTGGGAAAGGAGGGACGTGTTCTCTGTCACAGAGAGCAAAAAGGGGAATGACTACCTTGTGGAGGTCACTAAAGATATACAAACTTCCTTAAGAACCACATGATTCTTACAGAATAATAAAGCATTGAAGAGAATGAAGTTCAAGTGTTCAAACCTAGACTGGGAGAGGTAGAAGGCAGTCAGGGGAAGATAGCTATTTGTGGGTATAAGAACAGAGGTGAGCTCAGTGGCCACAGTCTGACTCGAGGAAGAGCACAGAAATTCAGGGGCTCTTCTGTAAGATCAGGCTGGAGCAATGAGGGTCTGACTGTATGAAGAGATGCCACTGGTTGTGTTGGATGGATTGTGTGGAAAGGGATTAGTAGACCACCACCTGAGATCTAAGAATGTCTTTTACACACTAATTGGTAAAAATGTGATCAAAAGAATATGTCATGGAGTGTGGAAACTTTATGAAATTAAAATTTTAGTCTGAATAGTTTAACTGGATTGCAACAACACCAGGCTCCTTAGCTCATATATGCTCTATTGTTGACTTCTACAGGGATGGGGAGTTATAGTGGAGACCACCCAGCTACAAACTCTGAAATTCTTACTTAACAGCCTTTTTACAGAAGTTTGTTAAATCCTACGCTGACACATCCAGTAGCCTGGCTTGTAGGTGCGGGCTTATTAAAAGAATTTAATAATTCATTTAGTATGCTAAAATTTCACTGATAAATCACTTCCAGGACTTGTGTTAATTGGTCAAACGTGTCTCACTGGTAGAAGATTCTAAGATCATATTCTTTTTTTTTTAAATTTAGGACAGGGTGTACAGGGTCTCACTGCGTAGATTGGACTAGTGGTGATCCTCCTGTTTATAGCCTCCCAAGTTCTGGGATTATAGGCACAAGTCACCATGCCCAGTTTCAATTGTCATCTCAGCATGCCCTGGGGGCTGGGCCGGCAAGGCACGCCTGGGGATCAAACTCCGGGCTGGCCCCTGCATCTGCCTAAGCAGGTGCTTTAATCTGTTGAACTATTTGGCTGGCCCCTAAGATCATATACTTAAGAGACACCACTTCAACATGATCAGATCCAGACCTGACCCATCTTCCCTCATTTTTCTGTTCTTAGAGAATAGTGATTCCTGAGAAAAGAAACAGAGGGAGATGGCAATTCTCTTTTTCCACTAAAATCATTCCAAAATGTAATTTATATAACCTGACAACTTCCTCAATCATCATGATTGACTTTGGAAATGTGTTAAAGCTGTCTTCTCCTTTTTCTCCTCCTCTTTCTCCTCCTTTCTGTCCACAGGTTTCTGAAGGAGAGGCAGATAGACCCAAAGAATTCCAAATCTCCCTCTGAGGTTGAGAAGGCCAGTGAGGTGCTCCTGTAGCGCAGGTGTGAAGGTGGTGAGCTCCCAATCCCACTGTTTGCTTCCTAATGAGCCGTGATCCTGATCAACAGCTTCATTTTCTCTCACTGTAGGTTTTCCTGTGATTTCTGCTTTAGCACTACACTGGTACAGCCATTAAGCATGGAAAGGAAGGCGCCTTCGATGGAGCCTCACAGTTTTATTTCCTTTCTGTAGTCTCAAAAGCCTTGATGGAAGGAGGATGGAAACCTGGGCAACGAGGTAAGGTAAGATCTAGAAACACAGAACACAGATGGGGCATGTGGGACTGATGCCCTGTAGGAGTTATAAATCTTGGGGCTCAGACCCACCCAAAAATCACAACTCATATATTCTGAATGTAATTTTTAGTCATTCTGGAAATTGTAGGAATGAAAGCAGGTCATGAATTAATAAATACTCTGACAGGAGGAGGCAAACTTGGGGCCAGCATGAGTTTTCACCTGCTCCACTCTCAGCAAGTCAATTATCTGGTCAAATATGGTGTTCTCAGCAGATCCCGGTGGATTAATAAAGTCTCCCAAGCATTGCATGGGGCTGAATATTCACATGTAGAGTCTCTGACAAGTCCGGTGGCCTTCAGTCCCTTAGAGGTGAAGTTACTCTGAATGGTACAGGAACCTGGAATTGTGCACTGAAGTGATGGACACTGTCCAGGACACCACTGACCACATCCACAAGTATGGCAGCTCCCACACAGATGTCACTGTCACAGAGAATGAGAAAACAACAGAGTTCTTCCTCTAGGACCTTGATAGAGCCTGTGTGTCCTGGAATGATGACACACATTTCTCTGATGATCACCGATTTCGACTTGGAGCTGATGTGGGAATCAGTACATCACAAATCCAGGCCCAGGGACCACATGGTCTTGGACTTCTCAGAACATGACAGCTCAAAATACCTTCATGAAAAACTCCCTGCTCTCCAGAGAAACACCAACTGAATAGTTTAAATCCCAAATCCTCCCGTTTGATGAGATGTCTGTATGGAAGAAATGAAGCACTGAGAGACTTACCAGGAAACCCAAGAATGTCACAAGAGTCTTTCCAGCAATACTAGTCCCAAAATTCTCTGGGGAAAAGCCCCATCTTCTCTTTCCACCTCCTGGAAGGGTCTGCCTGTTGGAAAGTACACCGATGCTTGGGGAGTAGAACTCGCCTCTACAGACCTGGAGCACTCGATTGGGTACTGTCAGACTCGGCTAGCATTCATACTCCATTTCCACTCTCTCCGCAAGCAAATTGCTCCTATAGACGGGGACTTCTTCACTTTGCCCGGGCCAGCTGTCCTCAGGTGAAAGAAACAAAGCTGCAGTTTTCCCTTATAAGAGGCAAAGGAATGATCCTGGATGCCTTTTGTGAGGTAAAGCGCCCCTGGCGTGTGGTTGATGGCAGCACCATTGTCCCTAGTAAGTCTCTCCGTGCTTCATTTCTTCCATGTTGAGATTGCATCGAATAGGAGGATTTGGAATTTAAAAAAAGAGCAGCTCTCGGTAGCGGTGTCCTCAGAAACGGACTGAATCATTTCAAACAAGAAGATTGGTGGCATTGGTCAGTCTGCATCCCGGACGTCTATGGCCTGTCCCCATCCAGGAGAGGCGCACTCCCGGATGCCGTTGGACCCTGAGCCATAGGTGGGAGTACAGGTCAAGATGTTCCCATCAAGGAGGAGAAATAGCTACAGCTATTATGCTTGAATTTTTTATATGAATTACGTTGCCATCCCATCTTGTTTCCTCCAAAACAAAGATTAGAGGATTATTTTAATACTTCGAATTCTTCCCCATTTTTAAGAAATAAAATTCTTATGAAAAAAAATAAATAAATACACTGACACTTGTATTTAAAACATCTGTTTTGGGAAGGGGTGGTACTGGGGATTGAACTTAGGATTTCATACCGAGCTACATCCCCTGCCCATTTTTTTGTTGTTTGTTTGTTTGTTTTGTTTAAAACACATGTCACTTATTTCCCCAGGCTGGGCTTGGACTTGCAATCCTCTGGCCTCAGCCTCCTAGAGTGCTGGAATTACAGGCATGAGCTGAAGTGTCAGCGCCGCAGCCCTCTGCTCACATAGCGTAAGCAGTGAAAATCTACTATTGAAAGTGGGACTATGCTTGACTTCCCTTAAGGTTCCAGATTTGGGATCTTTAATCCAGTAGCTTGATTTTCATTTCTTTGTTGCACATCAGTGAAGGCCAGCTCTGGTTATTAGACACTGAATCAGGTGATGGTCCTCGAAATCATGTGTGTTATGAAGCCACTTCGCTCTTGTCTATAAAACTAAATTTTCCTTTTTTTTTTTCTGTATTCTAGGGAAAGGTCTACAGGGTATTCAGGATCTCACTGCTAGATCGGACTCCTGGTGATCCGGCTGTTTACAGCCTCCCAAGAGCTGCCAGTACAGGCACGCGCCACCACGCCCCGTCTCAATCGCCGTCTCAGCGCGCCCCAGGGGCGGGGCCGGCATGACAGGCCCGGTGATTGAACCCTTGTGCCCTGCACCTACTTGCAGGTGCTTTAATCCGCTGAGCTATTTGGCTGGCCCTTGAATTTTCCTTTTGACATGCCATCCTATTTACAAAGTTACTGGGAGAATCAATAAACTTATTTTTTTGTATGTCATTTATATGGAAAGTATAAAAATCATACCTACTCATAGTAGCTTTATTTAGGGGACAATCCCTTTGATTTTAAATATTAAAAGAAGTTTATAATAATGATAATAGGTAATGAAGAAACGAAAAGTCTTAGAGCCGGCCTAGGTCTTCCTTCCAAACAGGGTTTCTGGAATTAATTTGTTCTGATCACCATTTTTGCTGTAGGCTACATCGTTTTGCAACATAATATCTAATTTTTCTAGTCATTACTATTGCTACTATCATTATTATTTTCTCTTATGTTAAAATATAAGCTAGTTAAGTGCAGATGCCCAAGTCCATTGTAGTCACGCATGTATACTGAGCACCCAGAATGATGCCAGGCACATAACAGATATTGTTAACTTAGAGCAGCTGCTACTTATTCCCATTAGATAATAATAAATTACTTAGGAGCAAAATTCACCCTTTCATGAAGTCATTCATTAACCTATTTTCTTCTAAGGATGTTAGCTATTACAGGTATGACAGGCTGATTTCTTTTTTCCTGAATCTGAAATGCACGCTAGGTAGGTCACAGGTTCTTGAATTATAAAGCAAATTTTGAGGAGCACAGTCTTCCCGATACACTCTTTTCTCGGTGATTCCCTTGACAATGGCAGGCTCTCTGATTTACCCTGATTAAGGGCTCTTAGTGGAGCAGATCTGCAGGCCAAGGCTAGCGCTGTTTATCCTGCAACAATTCGGATAACAATGAGCAAGGCCACGGAATGCTGCAAGAGACTGATTCCATTCCAGGCAGCGGAATGTCATGACAAGCTTCAATGTACTTCCTTAATACACAGCAGAAAGGAAACCGACTACAGGTCTGTTCTCTAGATTGCAAATCTAATTCAATTTTTGTCCACATCTTTCAAAGGAAACTCAGTCGGTAACCAATGAACATCCACTAGGTGAGGGGGCAGCTGTGATCCTCAAACTCCCCCGAGGCGCTCAAGCCAAGAGGCAGAGCCTTTGGACAGTAGCTCACTTATTTCCCACCATGTCATGAAAACTTGCAATCAAAGGGTCTCTGAGATGCGCTGTTCTCAATGACACATTCTTCAGCCCACATGTTAGCTACAGCATAAAATAGAAACAAAGTGAGCAAGTCCAGAGATTTAGGTCATTTTTGCCACATTTATTTTCACGATTTATTCTTCTCCATTTATGCCCTTGCTGTCTTCTACCTCCTGTCTTCAAAAATCTAATTACCATGTGTTCTGATCGATAAGGTCTTAGCCATCTTTACCTGCCTTTAGTAACAGATTCTTTGCCTTTATCATTCTTTCTACGTGAAAAAATTTAAATTAAATGATCTTTGTACTCATCATTTCCTACCTCTCACTTCCTACCTGCTTTGATAGTGGGGCACTGTAGCTCCCTCCCAGTTCTAAAATTCCGTGGCATTCATGCATGTCAGATACTAAATAGATCTTGGAATCCATCAGCTTTCTCCAAATGTTTTAGCAGTAGAGTCTGCTGTTGAATTTCGGTGGTATTTTGCAGTCAATTTGCTGTTCGATTTCCCCCCTAGGATCATTTCCCTGATCAGAGGCTTGATCTGAGTCACTGGTATGGACATGACATAGTCACCTTCACGGGACTCTAGGGGTAAGAAAAGCTAAACCCTTTGGGTTGTTATGGCTTACAGGAGAAAATCATGGAGGTGGAAAATAGTCATTCTCTGGATCAGCCTTAGGCAGACAGTCCAGGGCTCCTGTAACTTTCTCCTGCCAAGAAAAAGGACTCAAAATCCTATTATGATAAAGGAGGCTCCTGTATATCAGAGAAGGGTCTGGCTGGGGATTCTTTTAGAGCAGGCTTCAGTCCTCTTTAAGGATAGAGAATCTTTATCCATCTCTGTTCTTATTTTTTCCTCTTAGCATATGCCACGTTACAACTCATTGCATACATTGTTTAATTAAGCTTGTTACTTTCATCCTTCCGGTTGTAGCATAAATTTCACAGGGATAAGGTCATTATAAGTTGTTTTAGCTATACATGCTACTTGTTTAGAATAATGTCAGGGGCTTAGAAAATGAGTGAATGAATGAATGAATGAATGAATGAATGAGTTTCTCCACCAGTATCAGAATCTTACCCTCTCCTGCACCAGAGGTTAATGAAGTTTTCTGAGAGGCAAAAATCAAAGGGAATGCTCTTAGGTCCAACTCTGAGCATGAGGGTCTCCTTAGGCACCTTGCTCTAGCATAATCAGGGTAACAACTCAGTGGTGAGCATTTGTTCAACAGGCATGCAGCCTCTGTCAGTGGTAGCAAACCTAAGAAACACATGGACTATCAGGCTCTGAAAGATTTGTTGTCGACACCCTAGGTTCAGTCTCTAGTACTGCAAAGTAAGCAAACCAGCAAACAAATGAAAGAATCAAAGAGAGCTAAGAGGAGACAGGGAGAGAGATCTTTTGCACATAGGCCAAGAACCAAGGCATGGAAGGAGGATGGGGGAGAGAAGAGAGGAGAGAAGCACAAGGAGAAGGAATAAAAACATGTTGCTACATGTGCATATCCCCTACAACAAATGTTACCATCATGTACTGCAAAGAAGTGCTCAGAAAATTTTAAAATATTTTAAAAGATGACACACTTTTCTTACCAAAACTGTAGTTGCTGAGTCACAAGGGGAGATGGTGGCCTGGGCATTGCATTTCTACTGAGCAACTTCCTCACACAATTTCGTGGGAAAATGATTGCTTTCACTTAAGCAGTATTGCCAGGATGACTTTTTCATTAAACCATCTCTAGCAAGTTCCTTCATTGTGTCATTAAAGGCCTGTCAAAATCTCATCATCTTTCTTGCTAAGCTTTTGTCTCTTCTTCTTCCTGACAAGATTATAACAGCAGAGAACACTTACTTAGTCTTTTCTAGGCCAGAGACACCGTTACAAGCACTTCACTATTTATAATCTGCCCAATTCTCATTGCAACACTGTGTGAAAGGGATTAGCAGTATTCCCATTTACTTGGGAGGAAACTGTACCACAGAGAGGTCAAATCCCTAATTAGCTGAGCCACATGGCTAAGACAGACTCAGAATGCAAACCCACAGAGCCCAGCTCCACAGACTATGTCTGCATAGAATGCTTCTTCCTAGGAAAGACTATTCTGCAGATCTTAGACCTTCTCAACTGTGATCTCTTTATTTATCTGTTCTCTTGATTGAGAAAGTTTTTCTAGCCTTTCGTGTACCAAAATCCCTTGTGTTAAATTTCATTATTTAAGGAGAATTCTATCTCTCCATGAAACCAATTGAAACAGCACTTTCTCCTTCTCTGTTCTGATGTTTTAACTGGCTCTATGGTTTATCATTCTGTTCCACACTTTTCTTGACAGTGAACTTTCTTCATTGTATAATATTTTCAGTAAACATTGAAAAATGTTTATTAATACAAATTGGCAGGACACAGTGACTCACGCATCATGGGGAGCTGGTCCTAGGTTTCCTTGTAAACCCAATCAGACATAATGACATACTTCAAAATACTAACTTTAAACCTTTAAGCCTGCCCCCTCCCCTCGGGATAGCACAAGTTCTTGATTTTTGTATTTCAAAAGTATGGATCCTTCTCCATAGGAAGGAATATAAACTACTCCTAAGCGAAGATCACTGAAGTGGGAAGCTGCTAGAGAAAGATGGGGGCTTTTTGGCTGAATCCATCCCTGTCACCAAATCAGATAATTCCCAGTTGAGAGGAAAATAATGCTGAGGCCAGGAGTGAGCAGAGATTTCCGATTCAGGAAACAGAGTAGCACCAAAACAGGTAGAGTTGAAGCAAATTCAGCTTAGTTTCGAGATCCGCCAAAGCAGAGGGTACTCTGTATCTATCCTAGGAGAGGGACCAGAAAAGCAACATTACTTCAGAGAAAAATTTGCTGTTGTATATTGTTACAGGAAAATTACAGCTGGCGATGCTATTGGCTCCTGAAGTGAGCCTAGGAGACCAGGCTACAAGTGAAAATGGAGTCGCAAAAACATTGGCGTTGAGACTACCGCACTGAAAATGAGCTGTTAAGGACATTCTGAGAAATCAGGTGGAAGACACAAGAATCTCAGTCCCCAACCACGCCATTTTCTCTTGCCATAAATATATGGTTCTCTCTGCTTTGATCTTTAATTTTAAAAACAGTTACCTGAAAAGACTTAATGTTAGCCAATCAGTTATTGTTCTATTATTCAGTCTTCCTGGTCCCACTTTCCAGGAGGTAACTCTGAAATGACCAATCTTATCTCGGTTCTTGGATTCTCTTTTCTTCATTCTTTTTTCACAAGGATACAACGAACCATTTCTGCTTAGCTCATGAGAATTTTTATTCAGTGTTATAGAATGAAGTATTGGTGAATACTAGAGGCACAGCTAATGCGAATTAATTTAGAGTTAATTAATATTTTAATTGAACTGTTATAATTTCATCTAGTGACAATATGTAGACAGAGAGGACATTAAACACCCAAGCAGACCATGACTTAGAAGCAACCTAATGACCTACCTGCCCTAAAATATTCTCAACCTACAAAAAGTCTTGAAGGGGGACAGAGATGATTTCTCAGGCAAACGAAGCTTTGGGGCATCAGAATGATCTCAAATGTCCCACAGAAATTCATGAAAATGTGAGAACTGCAGAGATGAAGGGTGACTCCACTGTGTCTTGTAAGGACACCAAAACACAGGGTGAGAAGAATATCATGGCAGACACCAGGCAAGGCAAGTCCCTTTTCATACTCCCTGCCCTGCCATTCACCCCCTGAACTATGAACATCAGCTTACACATGTACCTTACCTGCCCTTGCACTAGAATGTTTCTCTGGATTTTGGGAAATTCTCTAGTTCAGAGCCTGGCATAAGAGATCCACACCAAGTATCTGCAAACAAATAAGTGAAACAGAGGAAATCTGCAGATTTGCAAATAGATATGGGGGTTTTTGCCAAGAAAACCCTCCACGGGCCCTACCAGTCGCTAGAAGGCCCAAGCAGGAAAGCTTAGACGAGGACACTTTCACCAGAGGTCATTGGTCTAGTCACAGATATGTGGTAAAAATCAGAAGCACCCCAAGTCTTGTGTGAATTCTGAAACATGGAAGTTATGAACACAGGTAAGCACATGGGAGACATAGATAGTTTATTTAGGCTGGTGAAAATCACAGTTCAGAGAGTTTTTAAATCTCACAATAAAAGTGACATTTATTGAGGTCTCATCAGAGAGGGCTTTTGTGATATTTGTTAAAAATGAGTCACACTGTTTCTAGCAATGCTTCCTTGGGGAAACGTGTATGCCAGATTATCTTTCACTTCAAGCTAATTTGCACATATCAGACAACTACAGTCTTCATTTTTGATCAAGGGCAAAACTTGATAATCAATTTATAGATTTAAACAGAATAAAATGATGAAGAATGAAAATTAAGAAAAATGAAGAATAGGCATCGCGGAACACAGTCTTTTTTAAACTGACCTTTCTTAAAGCACTAGAAAGAGCATTTTGAATGGAAACAGTTCAATTTTAATTATTTTAGAACTAAAGTAATTCAGAGATTTGTTTAAAAGGAAAGAAATGTAAAAAATGAGTATGTATGAGGAATGGGGATATTGTACACGGGAATAGTTACCTCAAGTCCAACATTCTTTGTGAGTTTACAGTCTTAGTAATTAGTCTTTCCAAGCAAATCATACATGAGGCCCAATCTCGGCTTAGGAGAAGAGCAGACCCTGCAGGGTCCCTTTGGGATGGTTTGTGTGGCCCTCAGGAGGTTGCACTGAAGCTTCATTCCTCCAGGGGGCACTGTGGAAGAGCTCAGCAGAGCTGTGTGTGCCAGGCCACAGAGCCCCAGCATGTGGGGAGGCCTCTCTTGGGCCTCCTTGCTCCCGAGGCAGAGGATGAGATGCCCTTAGGTGAGTTGTTACAGGGGAAGTGCGCCCTGTCCAGGTGCCCACGTGTCCTGCAGGTATTGGCACTAGGCTCGGAGCCCTCCAGCCCCAAGAACCATGATGCAAAACAAACTGCCTGTCTTTATAAATCCCCAGCCTTGCATTCCATCATAGTAATAAAACACACTAGGTATGTTTGGTACAGCTGGCTTTTCTCTGGGCTGCTGACCCTCGGCATTTCACCTGGGGCCTTCTCTCGGTTTGGTCCTTGTTTTTTGCTTATCAGCATAAAAAGCACACTCTTGGGTACAGCCAGGAAGTGGAAGGGGGCGGCGGGGACTCATGGTGCTCGCTTCGCTCATGCTGACCCAACCACATCCTCATTAGGAAGACGCTTAGCACTTTGGTCAGTTTAGGAAATCTCATGATTTGGGGACAAGGGAAATCAATAAAAAGGTTGGAACATGCTGAAATATCAGGATTTTAGGGGATCACAGAGTGCGGTAGCTTCTTATTGCAATGATTTTTCAAACTATTTTATTGAAGTACTATTTGTGTGTTATTTTAAAATGCAAAAGCTAATAAAAAAAAAACTTGAAAAAAAAAATAGAAAGAAGCATCTCTTTTTTCATCCCTTCCAATTCCCACGTGCGAGGACAATAATATCTACCCTGGAGTTTGTTCCTTCTAGTGTTTGCTTTTGTGTTTCCAATTAATGTGATTAAATTATAGCTACGCATTTTTCATATGACTTTCTACTACAGAGGATGAGGACTGCGCTTCCTTACATCACCAGGTACTCTTCTATCCCCGCTCCCCTCTACTTCGTCTTTCTTTTGATATGGTTTCATTTCATTTTTTAATTAAATCTGTAGCTACATGTGGTTTCCAAAATGATTATTATGACTATGCAAATACTGCTCACTACTAAGCCAAGTCAGTACTACGATTTCAATTTTATTGCATTTCAATGTTTCATTTTTCCTGTAGTTAATTGTTTCTTTGATTCTTCAGATGTTTATTTAGCTTTCAATGAAAGCTGCTTTTTTTCAGGTGCTCTAACTTTCCACTTCTAGGATACTGGCTTTGGCTGGAAGAAATGGAGTAAAGTAATTCTTCCGTCTAAGTCTCCTCTCCGCAGGAGCACCCCAGTAGGACACAGTGCTGAGTGCCTCACACATTTTCTTCAAATGGCTCCACAGGCCATGTGGTGCAGGTGTCGCTTCAGAGCTCCAAGTCCTTCCAGCCGGGGGCACAGAAACGAACGGTGGAGGCAGTACTTCCGGATCTTCTTTTGCACAGTAAGATAAGAAGTGTTTCAAATATTATATGACATGTTGGGGCCAGAGAGATAGCTCAGCAGTCTAAGCACCTGCCTGGAAAGTACAAGGACCTGGGTTTGATCCCCAGTACTACATGCCTTGCTGGACCCACACCAAAACTGACCACCAAAACTGGGCTCAGATAACTAAGCTGCCCATAATCCCAGTGCTGGGGAGGCTGAGACAGGAGGATCACTATGAGTCAGAGCTGCGTAGAGAGACCCTGTACCAAGTAAGTATTTTTTAAAATAGTAATAATAATTTATGTTAAAAATCACCAGAAGAAAATCAAAGTGTCAGCAAATAAATACGATTAGGGGTTAAAGATACGGAAGTGAAGCACTTATTCCCTTGATTTGACTATCACACTGTATATATGTATTGAATAATCATAATGTACCCCACAAACATGTATAACTAGTATATCTTAAAAAAATGCAGAGATGAAGACATACATCAAGGCTAGAGTACTTGCCCAGCATACAGAAGGCCCTGGGTTCAATCCACGGCACCACACAAAATGAAAGGAGGAAGGAAAGACCAAAAGAGCACATCTAACTGAGGTGAAAGGGTTTACGTTCCAACTCACAGGGAAAGCAGAAGCCCAGAAGTGTTTCTCCTAGCCCTTATATATGCTAAATTTGCTACCATCTCACTGTGGTAAGTAACATGGTCAAATTCAATAGTAAGAGGCAGGAACTAGATGCTTACCTTTTGGCAGGGGAAAGTACAAAGCCATGGTGCAAAGAGGCTCAGATAGAGAAGATGGATGAAGGTTGAGAATCATTCATCAATCTTCTTATTCACTTTTCTCTTCTTGCTTGGATAAAATATCCAACACCCAAAGATAAGAGAGGAAAAGTTTATTTAGCTCAGAGTTTGTGGAAGTTTCAGTCCACAGTCAGCTGGGTTCCAAGGCAGAGCGGCAGGGCACAGGGGGCAGTATTTCATGGCGGCAGAGACAGCAAAGCAAGAGCAAAATGTGGGGAAAGCAAGCTTCTTCTCCACACTTACACTGTACACATCCACACAATCTCCGCGCCCGCCTCTTGCACAGGCTGAGGATGTGTACATGGTGAGAACCCTGGACTCTGCTCATTCAAGCCAGAAACACTGTTAACTTTGTTTCCTGAGGTGAGGACACGAAAAGAAGAGGCGCAAGTTTAACAAGCTGTTTTCCAAAATCTTCTCCCCCGTGACCACAAGAGAATGTCTAAGGACATCCAGACACAAACTGTAACATCACTCAAGGACAGTCACAAGTCAGGTGACTTGGCATGATGCATTTCTACATTTGCTGCCTTGTGCTTGTTACCGGTTTCATGCTCCAGTCTTAATTATTAGCGCTTCAGCAGGTCTTTATATCTTACAATGATGGTAAGTCTTCTAGATGTGTTTTGTTCTTTATGACTACCTGAATTATTTTGAGCATTTTACATTCCTGTGTAAAATTTAGAATCGGTATGTCAATTTCCAAAAACGTAAGTTCCGGTATTTTAGATGGCACTGCGCTCCGGGAGGCAGCCTTGAACTTCGCCTGAGTCCTGTGCACCTGGAAAAGAGCAGAGACCAGGGACCTCCACACTCCTTAGGTGTTGGGAAAGAGCTGGTTACAGATCTTTGACTAAGAAAGGAAGACGCCCAGGTGACTCTGTTGTTTGTCTGTGACAAACCTAGATACAGATACTACAAATCACTCTTTGCTTCATAATGACAATGTTAGTTAACTAAGCTGGGCGCAAGAGCTATTGATTGGAGCTAACCAGTGCATCCTTCCCTTACTCCCTTAAATTTTGACCTGCCAGTTAGGTCGAGGGAGCCTTTGGATGCCTAACATAGGGCTTTTCCCAAGAATCAGCCGACTGCAAAAAAAAAGCATTTTCTTTTTGAACAATCATCTACCCAGGAGACAGCACGGCAGGAACTGGCTTGTCATGACAAGCAGCCCATATTCAGAAGACCAGAATGACAGGCACTGCAAGCATGAACCTAC
>NDGN011546156.1:5882-18586 GCA_002564285.1 Tympanoctomys barrerae | reverse complement strand
TGTTCTCCTGCCCCCCACACTCCAACCTGCTGACTCTCACTTATCCTCTAGACAGTAGAACACATGTCCTGCCAAAGAAGCCTGTAGCTAATTCAAAGAAATAATACCTACCTAAACCTTTGTCTGAGTTGGGTTTCTATTACATCCTATTTCCTCAGATATATATATATATATCATAACCTCCTGGTTTTTTTGTGTGCAATACTGGGGATTGAATCCAGGGCCTTCACACTGAGTTACATCCCCAGCCGTTTCTTTGTTTTGAGACAAAGTCTCAAGTCTGCTAAGTCACTAAATTGCCCAGGCTAGGGTTCAACATGAGATCCTCCTGCCTCAGCCTTCCAGAGTCCTGGGGTAACAGATGTGAACCATCACCCCTGCCTCAGCACATTTTGTGAGCATCTAGCTCTGAGGTCCAATTTCCCGAGATGACTCTCCAGGCAGAAGTGTGCCTGTACTGTCTCAGACCAAAGCCTGATATCACCATGTGATCAGTGAGACTGTCAGGTGAACAAGCGAGGCAGGCAGGGGTCCACTCAGCACAGTGGCTGGTGCCCAGGAACAAAAGCACAGGAAAGATGAGGGCGGCAAAGCGCTGACGCACAGGGATAGCTGAGTACTTGAACTTGGAAGGTCCTCTCTCCTGCTTACCATAGTCATCAGCTGTGCAGCATCAGTAATGTGGGAAAGCAGTTTCTTAATGTAATACCCTGTATCAGCCATCTCTCCCTCGTCCTGACACAAACCACATCTGAGCTCCTGCATCAGATGAAACTAGTCTGCCTCCTACTCCTACAAAAAGGGTAAAAACCAATGCATTTGGCAACTGCTACAGATATTTTTTTTATATTATTGACCTATTTCTTACTGAGATGATTCTTAGACCTTCATTATTTTATAGTGAACAGTGCACTGGTTTTTTAATGTATTTAGAAAGTTTTGCAATCAATGCTAATTACTGCACTTTTCCAATACTTCAGAAAGTGACCACAGGCCCATTAGCCCTCAGGCTACACTGTTAGCCTCCAAGCTGTAGCAACCGATAACCTGGGAGTTTGTTCACCTTCCTCGCCTGGCAGATAAACAGAACTGTGCTGCACATGGCCTCTGTCTCAGGGTCCCTTGAGTGAACAGGATCCCAAGGTTCACCCATGAAGCATGTACTGGCTCCAGACATCTGTCCTAAGAGAGGGTACTCTCACTACAATGCTTGTGCCTACCAGAAGCTGCCACATGCGGAGAAACACTCAAAAGGAGAAAAGAACTTACTTGCACTGGGCATGGAAGTATTTAATCAGATTCTGAAGTAAATCCACTCCTTTTTTAATCTTGATTTCATTCACCTTCAGCAGATACTGTTAAGAAACAAAGAAGGAACTGTCATAGGAATGAGAAGACTGTGAGCTTTACTGGACTTTCTGAAGACAGATTAATGCCTTCCACTTATTTGATGTCTTCTTCCTTGGGCAGAGCCTGTGGAAGACATCTGATGCTTTTTTTTCCCCATGAGATAAGGTCTTGCTATGTAGTCTAGGCTGGCCTCAAACTTGTGGTGATCCTCCTGCTCCTGAGTGCTGAGATTACAGATGTGAGACACTATGCCCAGCTCACAGTTATAACACCTGATTCCTTCTGCCACCCAGAACAGAACTAAAGGCTTCTCTTAGGTACTAAAGAAGCCCCACTAATAGGACATTCCTCCCCGCCTGCTGGAAGGGCTTTGCTCTAGCTACAGAGGAGGGCTTCCATCCATCTCACATCTTGTGCACACTCCTGCCCTAGGTTCCTTCCATAAGGCAGGTTGTCATCTAAGACTCCAGCTGCTAGTATCCTCTATTAGATATTCTTTCACCAGGCCAACCCCAAGACAGATACTTCCTCACACGTGGATGTTAAATAGGCAGGTTTTATATTGAAAGGAGTTAAAACCATCCCTAACTTGGAGACTTCCTAATAACCACTGAGGTGATGGCTGGAAGGCCTAATGATCTATGAAACTAGCATCAAGAAATATATTTGTTTTCTCCTGAAAAGCTTCAAGAAGCTCACAGGTAAGAACCCCATAGGTTCTCTACCCGTTCTTTGTGGGACATACTCTATAGGACCCTGAGAATGCTGCATCCCTAGGACACAATGCCCTGGAATACTAAGCCACACCGTGTCCCAGCTGTCACACGGATGACTCCATGTCCAGTCTTTCGCAGGTTACCCACGCAGCCCAGTAAGGGGACAGGGAGCTTCCAGGAAATCGTACACCCCATTCGTACCTCCCTGCTTTAAATAAGGACTGCCTACACGTCCTTTTCTCACTCCTCTCTGGTATTGTTCACTTTAAGTGGATGTCTGGCAATGGATCAAAATGATCCATGTATTTGTTAATAAAATGTCTGGCAATGTACCAACCCTTAAAAGGCAGGTACCCTTTGACCAGAAATCCTACTTACAGGAAGTTATTCGAAGGGACAATTATAAAAGTTACCAGATAAATAGATAAGAGGGACCATGGCCTTGTCAACCAAGGCACATTGCTGTGAGAAGGACACTTGCCACCTGGCATGCAGGGCTTTGCAGGTTTGGCTGGGGGAGCAGACCTCAGAGAGGTGGGAGCAATGCCTCGTACCCCTGGAGGAGGCACAGAAGTAGAAAGCTTCAGGAACAGCACTTGTGATGGTGCAGTTTCTGCCCCTGCCCATGTCTATCGTGCTGTGTCCCCTTCTCCCTTCCCAAGACAAGGCTGAGGCCACAGGACAGGAGTCCCTCAGGGCCCAGCAAGGAGCTGTGTGGAGTCTGGCCATACACTTCTCCCTGGGCATTGGGCTTTTTCCCAGAAGATTCCTCTCCTCCCTCCTCCATCTCTGACTTCACTGGTGTAGTGGGAACCCAGATTCCTCACTAAAACCACCGAAGTGCTGAGTATAGTGGTAACTTGGTTCGTGAATTTAATTCTTTCCACGATTCTGGCTGCAACCAAATTGCAAGCATACATGCGTGCATACCCATGTTCACAGAAGCACAACTCATAACTACATCTTGCAAACAGTCTACAGTATCCATAAACAGATGAACAGATAAAGAAAAGGTGGTGCTTACATACAGTGGAGTACTATTCAGCCACAAAGAGGTTTAAACAAATCACTGGCAGAAAAATAGATGCACCTTGAGTCTGTAATGTTCACTGAAATAAGTGAATGTTTAACACAAACTTAAATATTGCATAGTTTCTCTTAGATGAGAAACCCAAACTATAAACAAAGTACAAAAGCCAAGAGATAATAGCAAATAGGTAGACAAACTTTTTCCAGATGGGAAAGGGACCAAGAAATACAGGAAGAGGCTGCAGGAGAAGGGGACATAAAAAGAATTAAACGCATAACATATATGCACCAACATGCCACGAGGGATGTAATCAGGATATACTGCAAGCTGCTTTATTTTTAAAAAGCTAGTATTAGATTAATTCAATTCCATCCTCTAGAAAATCAAGTCTCCTTTCCCTAGCAAAACAAATGGTCCACTGAGAGCAAAAATCCCCTGGGGACTAGGTTTTCTGGAGGCCATGGGTCTGACCCACCAGTGAGTAGCTCAGAACGCACTGCCAGCCACAGTCCAGACCTGGCCTATCTTATGCCTTACCTCACACATCTGGAGCTGGAAGAAGCGCCGCTCCTTTTCCATCTCTTCAGCAATTTCAGCCCCACTTATTTCAGTGCGAATCATTCCGTGGAGCTTGGCATGTTCCTTCTTCTCCTTTTCTATTTTGGTTCTAGGGGTGGGAGACACAGAGAAGCAAGGATAATCAAGAGGCCCCTTGGGGCAGTACCATGCATGGGACAGTCTCTAGCCACCCCAGACCGAGTTGCTGCAACCAGCGTTTACCACGCGTTTTGGGGGCTGGACGGCTGTGGATGTTGGTAGGAAGCCATGCATGGCAACAGTGGTAACTCCAGGAAAAAGGCTGGCACTGTTTCCTGTCTTTCACCTCACAGAAGAGTCAGGAAGCCACTGGCCTACATGTTCCCTGAAGTGTGGCAGAATTCTTTGGGGAATCTACTGGGTCCTGGACTTAGTTTTGATTACTATCTCTATTTCATTGCCTGTTATTGGTCTGTTCAGGGTTTTTATATCCTCTTGGTTCAATTTTGGTAATTCGTATATATCTAGGTAGTTCTCTATCAGAATACACATTTTCAAAGTAGCATCTTTAAATCCACTGGATTTTGGGGGCAGTTTCTGCTGCAATTTCACCTTCTTCATTTCTAATTATATTGCTGTTTTTTTTGCAGTACCAGGGATTGAACTCAGGACCTTGCATTTGCCAGCTAAGTGCTTATTTTACTGAGCTATCTCTCCAGCCCCAAAATTTGAGGAGGTTTTTTGTTTGTTTGTTTGTTTTTGTCTACTTCAGGGTGCCTTAAAAAACCTGCAGGTCTGGTAAAGCTTCTGGAGCTGGGAATTGAACCGCAGTCCTATGTGCTTGCCTGCATTTACCCACGCGGCGCTTTAAACAACTGAACTATCTGGCAAAGCCTCTAATTATATTAAGATAGGCTTTTTTTCTTTCCTTTCTCGGTAAGTTTGGCTAAGGACTTAATAATCTTGTTTATCTTTTCAAACAACTAACTCTGTGATTCACTGATCCTTTGCAGTTTTTTAAATAACTGTTTTCCTTCTATTAATTTTAGATTTAGATTACTGTTCTTCTGGGATGATGAAGTGAATCACTGGGTCATTTATCTGGGATGGTGCTATTCTTTTAATGTGGGTATTAACTTCGCTCTCAGAGTTGCCTTCATGGTATTCCCTAAAGACCCTGTAGGGGACTAGCACACCTCCTGGTCTCGTTTTCCCATCTGTGAAGTGGGAATGCCAGCCAGAGACTCAGGACATGAAAGGGCAGGATAAGGCAGGGCTCCTCTCTGCATGAGCAGACCTTTAAGGTCCCTGGCTTTAACACCCCTTCACCCCCACCCCAACACAGGAATGTGCCCCATCCATGAAACTCCGCCCTCTTGTCCAAGCATCCTGTAACATAGATACACTGTGCCAGGGACAGAATGAGTATCAAAGGCTTAGTACATACTGGCTTGAGCTTTGTGACCCTTTCCTACTGAAAAGATACCCAAAGCTGGTTTTCAAAGAGGAGTTAAACACTGAAGAGTCATCTCAAATGACGTCCTTCCTAACACCTCTCCTTACCAGATGGCTTCAAATGAGAGCTATTTCCATTCAGAAAGTCGCCAATCCCCAAAGCAGAGCTTATAAAGTGAACATGAGTTATTTAAGAATACTCTCTGTTCTAACAGCATTTAAAATAACTAAAAGCCTTAATCCCATCACTGCTAACTCAGTTCTTACTAGCTCCAGCTCCACCCCCGAGATGAGAAACTGTGCAGGAAATGTTCGGATAACAGCCTTCAGCCAGCTGGGAGCAAGCTTATCCATATTCGAGAGTCAACTGTGCCTGTTCTTCAGAACTATGCCGTTCTTTTCTGGCAGATGAAGCCATCAGACAGGTGTTGCAAAATCTTTCTAAAACCGAGGGAGTTGGTATTTCAGAGAAAGACAGCCCCAAAGCTAAAAGCAGTTGGCTTTCACAAATCACCAAGACAAAAGTCTGAAGACAACACTGCTGTCATGAATGGTAATAAAATGGAGAAATTGTCTAAAACAAGGAAAAAAAAAAAAAAAACCCCACCACCTGAGACAAACTGGCCTTGACTTCTGCTATGGTTTCTATGTAGATGCCCACAGCCCAGCCTTATGTGCTCAGAGGAGGACTCTGGGGAGGTGATGGGCTCACAGGTCAGTGCACTGGCCCACCAGTGACTGTACGGCTACATGTGATGCTGGAGGTGGAGCCAAAGGAGGAGGCCACTAGGGGCATGACCTGGAAGGGTTCATTTCCCTGCTCTTCGCTTTTCTCTCCTTCTTGTCCTAGTGAGGTAGGCAGCATTCCTCCTCCACGCCCCTGTGCCATGCAGTCTGCCTTGGAGTGGCTGACCATGGACTGAAACCTGAGCCAAAATAACTTTTCCACCTTTAAACTGTAGGTATAGAGTATTGCTAGGAAGCTTACTAATCCAACTTCCTTTCATAAACTTTCTTGAACATCACATTCTGTAACCACTATGATGCCAAAGGAAAAAGGAACTGAGAGAAAGAAGCCACCGTATTTGGATATAGCCACCAGGTACAGAAGCACCTGTCCTCATAGCAACCACAGTGACACAGCTTTAGGTAAATCCTTCCTGGGATTAAGGTTTACACACACAATCCCTTTATGCAATCAAAGTTAGATTTAAAGTTGAAATCTCAAATTACTGTGCTGACATTCAGTTAAAAAATGAAACACTCACATTTTTGTTTCATAGTCCTTCCAAGCTTTGTCAAAGGGCTTTTTCAAATCCTGTAAACAGAGGCAGTAATTAAGCAGGACTAATCATTAACTTCTGTACAAGATAAATTTCCTTATCCTTAGGCTGGTCCTGAATGGGCATTAACATGTAATAAATGGTATATAAAAAATGATATATAGAATCCCATGGAAAATAAACAACCCTTAGCACAGGCTTTAATTTAGATGAGTGGAGCCTTTCTCTGTGTCTGTCTGTCTGTCTGTCTGTCTGTCTGTCTGTCTGTCTGTCTCTGTCTCTCTCTCCCTATCACTCTCTCTTTTGTCACAGGGTTTCCCTATATAGCCCAGGCCTCACTCAATCAAACTCACAGTTAGTCTTGGCCTCAGCCTTTCCAGTGCTGGGATTATAGAATATTTATTAGAGAATATAACAAATGTACACAAAAGTAGAGAGACCTAAATGATGTGCTCACCATCCAGTTATAAATACTTCAGTTTATCTCTCTATATGAAACAGGTTCTAAATGGCTCTGTTCGGTGCCCATATTCTGATTTGAGCCCAACAGTCACAATCAAAGAGCCACCACAATATCTTAGGACTTTTGTGTGTCTTTCTTTTTCTGGTATTTAGTATTTCAAACTCTCACAAAGCCTGGCTCCAAAAATTACCAATCCCCTCAAAGTCCTATCACTGGTTCCCACATAGCTACTCTCACTTGAAGAGGGTTCTTCCAGAAGTGTGAAACCCTCTTTTTCTGGCTCTTCAAGCTGGTCTACCCACTCCTGCCCTCCATCCCCACAGCTGGAGCACATGCCCACTCTGCGCCTGCCCCTCCTTTGCCCGGCACCCTTCCCATTGGGTTTTTGGATGACCTCAGGGAGACAGGGCAATGCTCTTTGGAGTCCTGTAAGTTCTTTCCTGGCACACTCCAGGATGGGGACAGTGGGGCTTCCATGTGTGCCCAGATAAGACCCCTCCAGCCAGGCTGCTCCTTCCCCCCCACCATGGTATGGGTCGTGGTCTGCGTGCTCCTGTGTGTGCAGTCCTGTGTGTTTGGTCAGGCTTATCCTGAATGGAATGCTCTGAGAAGCCTGACTTTCCCAAGAGGAAAACCATCCTTGACAGCACCCTCTCTCCACTGGAAACCCTCCTTCTCCCAGGATTCTCCTGCTCAGCTGAGGGGCCAGGTTTCTTTAATCTGCTCTTCTGCCCTGTCTCACCCCTTAGGATGTTCTCAGCCCCAACAGCACAACCAAAAAGGCCAAGAGTCACCACCATTCAGGCGAAAAAGCAGTGTCAACATGCACATCAAAGGAAACAGAGAGGGTGAAAGCCCTTTTGTGGCCCCTGGAAGGATATGCTGGTGTGGAGACCACTGAAAGGCTGTGACTCTGGGTAACCCAGAAGTACCCATGAGCAGGATTGTAGAGTCTCACCCCTTTGACTCCTTTCAGGTCACCTTTCAGCAAACTGTCCAAAGGGAAGGAGATTATGTTGTTCATATTTTGAATCTAGAAAACAAGAAAGAAATCTTTCATTTCCATTTGAATCTAAAGTAAGAGTAGCAAGCATGTGGGACATTTGGTAATGATTAACCCTCACTTAAAACCTGGCTGGCACAACAAGGCAGCCTTGCTTAGCCCTACCTTCTTCCTGGCAATTTCTTTTCACACATGGTAGGTAGCTGCTGAAGGCACTAGAGCTGTAGTTTCCATAGTAACAATCTTACCCTGTTAAGCTATGAAGTTTGTGAAAAGACAATCGCTGTAATAGAGAAAAAAACATCTGAAAACGATCAATGATGGAACCACTTTCAAGAAAACATCACTTCCACTATTACCCACCTATTATCTTGTTTTAAAATTGTTTTTTCTCTTTAAGATAAAAAAGAAAAAAGGAAAAGAAAACATTACATCCTATTCCGCTCCCTGCCTCAGCACCGCTGAGCTGTGGGGAGCCCAGACACTGCTCTCCACAGAAGGTGCCCGACATGGAGACAGGATGAAGGCAGCGTGAGGGCTTCTGACTGCTGGGAAGGCACGTGAGTAACTGCTGGGTGTGAGAGAAGACACCAGTGCAAGGGCAAGGATGTGTGAGAGGGGTGTGAGTGCAGGTGTGGGGTACATGGGTATAGACCAGGAGCAAAGGCACTGAGTGGGAGAAAGGGACAGGAAAAAGGCAGCAGCAGAGCCTTGGTGCCCTCTTTTCTTGTTCTCCCTGCATCAAGAAGATGAGAAAAGCTAGTTCATGTTTTCAATGTTAATCAGGTGGATCCCAATGCTCCTGGCACATCTGGGCACACTTGGAGGGCAGCAGGGGAAGCACTGGCAGATCAAATGTAAGTCACTGGAAGCTGGAAAGCCCCAGCCTGGAAGAACCTCCAGGCACAAGCCTGGTCCTGGGCCTCACAAGATTCCCCATGGAGGAATGAACTCCAGACACCTTTCTGTGCCTGACCCTGGCCCAGAACAGGAGTGACAAGAGAGAGGGTTCCAGAACCACCCCTCACTCTCGCCCTCCAGTACAGGAAACTGGTTCTTGGCACCACTGTTGTAAATAAGCTCTGGCAGCATGGGAAGTGATTTCAGATACAGCTCTGCATATGAAACTTCTAGAGACAAAAACACTCAAAAATGTTATTGCAACATGTGGTGACACTGGCGGCGGCAGCAGCAGCAGGTCCTGCCAAGTAAGTGACCTATGAATGACTGTCTTTGCAGAAATAGGTTTTCCAGTAACGTTTACTTCAGCACAAACAGCTCAATGTTGTTGTGTGCCCTGGCACTCCTCCAAGGCACCGTGCCATCTGCTGCAACTTGCAGGGATCGGCCCTCAGTTAAACCTTAAGCATGAAAGGCCTGGTTGAAGGTGAGATCTGTGGAAGATGGGAAGTGACTGGTGACAAATCATAAGCCTGAGCTGTGACTCACCTCCACATGGAGGCACACCTGGCTCTCCACTGAGCTCGAGCAGGAGGACCCTGTGGGAATCCCTCATCTCTGCAGGCCCCTTAGCTCTTGTTCCACACTTGCCTCCCGGCAGCGCCCCCTGGCCACAACTCTGCCCACCTGGCTCCTGGCATCCTCCCCCTGTGCTGTCCCTTGCTGTCCTCACAGTGCATTCCCTGGACACCTGCTCTGTGCCCAAGCCACACCTCCTCCTATTCAACCAGCTGCCGAGTCCTTGCCACCTTCCAGGCCCTTCCAAAACACCTCTCCATGCCATTTGCACATCCTGGGCCTCGGCAGGTACCTCCCTGCCCCTTCTATGGACAGAGGCTACAGAAGTCCTGCTCCAGAGTTCTGCCGCCCTGATCCCACCAGACTCACCGGCAAGTACTGGGCTTCTTGCTTTCTGCATTAGGAGCATCACAGTCTACTCTTACCTGCTACTTTTCACCTTCACCTTCTGCCTACTGAACTCTGCTCCCCTGATCCAGCTTTTGATCCCAACTTGCCCCTAGCTGAAATGTGCTCCCTTGTCTTCACTGTCTGAGCCCCCACCCACAGGAATTATTCAGATGTCACCTTTTCCATGAAGCAGCCCCATCTCCTTCACAAAGTGATCTCTATCTCCCAACACCCCCACTCTCCCCTTTTCTGTTTTGTTGGCGACTCTCCCTGTGACTACCTTATCACCTTTGCACTGTGCAACCTGAAAAGCAGTGTCCACCTCTACCGCACAGCGCAGCGCTCCAGGTGAGCGAAGGAGCCTTGGCAATGCTCCCAAGCCACTGGTGGAGTAAAGCAGTACAAGCCGGCAATTTTTGAAGCTTCTATTACCTGAGACACACTTGGCAGGGGTTCCAATGGAGTACTACCAATACCTTCAAACCCAACTCAGTATGAAAGATAAACACATGTGTCAATTCATCAATTCATTTGTCACAAAATTACTGACCAAACCACTAGTTATATGCATAAAGGCAGACAAAACACAATGAGCCCCACCACCACCAGCAGAGGATGAACATGGAAGGGCACACCAAGAATTGCAAGCTCCTAGAAACAGCATAAGAGACAACGGACAAAGACCAGAATGTCCTCATCAGATACAATGAGCCTGGGTTTAACCAGGTGGGCTAACTGACCCAGGCCTCAGAGAAGGGTAACTATCTGCCTGCTGACCTCCAGGTGCTGCCCAGTCAGCTACATGATCCCCAAAGCTGTGCTCAATCAGAGGCACAGGTCAATTTGGTCCCGAATACCCCTGAACCAAGTTGTGTCACCATGGACAAGGGACACAGATGTGGGGGGCAAGGGGACGTGGCTCGAGGCCCCAGAACAATGCAGCTGGTATGGTGGGTTTGAGCAAAGATTAGAACGCGTTCCTGGGCTAAGACAGTTTCTAAGACGCATCTCACAGGCTTTTTTGCAAGGGCTTGCATAGGGATGGATATGTGTACAAGTGGGGGAAACAAGGTTCTCTACAGCAGGGAAACAGAACATCGATCTCAATTTCAACAGAATGTGTCTCTTCTGAGATGATTTATTGTTTAAGTGAAATCAGAAATTGGATACTGACAGCAGACCCACACCCTTGGCCACTGCTTTCATTTTGCATTAAAGTCACAAGAAGGACTAGCCACAGGCTGTATGCTGGGAACAATACCACCATCTTGTGTGAATTGGGCACAGCCAATGTCACACAAATTCAAGGGCCAATTACAACTGTGTTGAATGCACATGCAGCCCTCAGTGATGTCAGGAGTATGTGAAGAGAGAGTACTGGGCCATAGAGCCAACAAAACAGAGCCTGGGTCCACAGGAATGCACAGTCTCACAGGGGAGCTACCAACAAGCTGCCCTGAGACTAGGGAGAACACCTGGGAAAAGTAATTTTCTGTAGTATCAGGGAAATCTGTGTTGAGTAGGGGATGTGGGACAGAACTTTAATGGACAGAGGAAGAAGGATATGGAGGGTGAGCAAAAGCCCTGGTGTGGGTAACGGGGTCTTGTTAGTGGTGGGACAACAGAAGGAGACAGGTAGAAAGGACATGACTGTCAAGTCAGGTCAGCAGAGGAAGTCTGGGTTTCATTCAGTCAATTAATTTTTTCCCTTGGAATTACTTAACCGAACTAAAATTAAAACGATTACTTTTCTGAACAAAACTAAGTTATTAAATAGAGACAGAAAATAGATCAGTGATTGCTTAGAGCAGGCGAGATGGGATTCACTGTAGGACAGAAGGGGCCTTAAAGAGGGTGACAGTGTCCTGGAACGATGCACAGCAGGTTGTGCCTGGTGATATGATGGCAGAAAGCACTGAGTCACATGCTTAAAATGGTCTGTAAAATGTAAAGTGCAAAATGTACCTCAAGAAAGCTGTTTGGCAAGGTTGGAGCTCAGTGGTGAAGGTAGAAGGACTGGAGTTTGATCAGCACAGCAAAAAAAGAAAAGAAACAGAAAGCTGTTTGTTTGAAAAAGGAATTGCCATAAGTAGGCAAGGCAGGACTGATAAACCTCCCACACTCCAGGACATCGGCTAGCCTGCCNGCTGTGACTCTATAAAACCTGTCGATGAAACGATAAAACCTGCCGCTGAAATGCCAGCCACTTCTTTCAGCCTGGCCAGAGGGCAGGTATGTGGGAGCAAGGTGCCCTGTGGCCTGGCCTGCAGCCGGAAGGAAGCAAGATCAGAATCCGCCCTCTGAATGTGTCAGGAGATGAAAACTGCGGCCTAAAGGTCAGGCTTCTCTAGCCTTGACTATGAGTAATGAAATCTTTTTTTTGGTACCAGATATTGAACTCATGACCTCACGCTTGCCAGGCAGGTGTTATGCTGCTGAGCTATCTCCCTGGCCCAATGAGTAATGAAATCTATAAGGGAAGAAGCCAGCTGGTTTGGGTCACTCTATTGCTCTGAGCACCAAGAATGCACTGGCATTCCCATGTGGGCTGACTTTCTTCTGATGCACACATTATATAAAATGCTTTCTCAAACAGCACACATATCTGAATATGTCTTAACTCTTCATCTTTGCTATTAGTTCTGGATGAGCAAATATGCCATCTTTTAAAATAGCAACTCCCCCTTTTTTAAAACCTTCATCTCCCTCTACCTGTCTCTGCTTTCCCTGAGTTCAGCTGGACGGGTCTGACAAGATGAGTCAGTCTAGCCAAAGGTCTGTGATCTCACAAGTACAAATGAAGTGACCAGCTGCCAGAGGTCATGAACAAGGTCATCATGCTAATGCCATGGCTCACTGACATTCACAGAAAGTCATCTCATCTGTCACAGTCATCTTTTCATACAGTTCCTTCTAATTGCTTCTGGGCTTAAAACCCTTAACTTTATTTATTGGCTCCGAATGCCTTCAGGGCAGGTTTGGCTGGGGTTGTGGGGAT